>JAMPIV010018619.1:0-295835 GCA_024509875.1 Oreohelix idahoensis
GGTTTAGTGGCAGCCATCCTGCCTTGCTTCACATGTGACTGGACTTAATATTAAGGGAGTTTTTTTCTCTTATTTTTATAGTTTCATGTTCTCTACTTAATTCTCATTTTCTTTCCCTCCTGTATCTTGTTTGTCTGTCCCTGACGAAGGCCTTGTGGCCGCAACGTAGGTTTTTCTTGTCCTTCTCCTTGTAAGACGTATTACTATTTGTGTGGGTGTGTGTGTGTGTGTGTGTGTTTTTTTTTTTTTTCAACTGAAAAACAAAACCAGTATTACCTCATAGTACTACTTCACAACTTACACACATAGGATAATACTAATAAAATATGTCAATACAAAGAGCATATTTATAAACTGTGTACATACTACTTGTAATTACATTTGATTGTGATTCCTGGTTCACTGTGTAGTTGAATCAGGATATCTATTATTGAAAGGAATTAATACATATATTTTTAAACTTAAACACTTGACTCATTTAAGATAGTCTTATAGAGTGTTATATGTGTGTGAGTGTCTCAGTGTTGTAAAGTGTTGTGGAATAAATTAAATTGTTTATCTGTCTGTTATTGTTGTGACTTACACTTCATCATTTTCATAACCCTAGACATTCAACGTAGTCATCACAATATTCCAGAATAATTCTGACTGAGGTATAAATGTGGTAGCAAGTAAGGTCATCTGTAATACACCACACTTATTAGATACAGATACCTTCACAGCTGATCTCAGTCAGTACACTAAGTCCCCTATAAATATTTATAACATCCCACTTTACCACATATATTGGGGTCTCGCTCCCGGGATATTGAACATTCTCCTGTTATATATATATTGGGAATAAGAAAAATTTAAAAGGTATCCTTGGGTGGAAATAAATAAGGTTGAGCTCTCAGTGCCTGTGGTTGTCCTTGGATAATTAATTACAGATTGTATTGTTTAGTTAGACATTATATAAATTTACCTGTTAGAAAATGGCGGACCTGGCCAAATTTAGATCTGCTGCTATGCAGGCTGCAAAAGAGTTAGGAATGGACGGGCAAGTTATGATTTCCTATGTCACTACGGAATGTGACAAATATATTGAACGTGAGGAAAGAAAATTTGAAGCCGAAAGAAAATTAGAATCTGAAAGATTAGAAAAAAAGGCTGAAAGAAAGTTAGAGGCTGAAAAAGAAATTAAGAGGTTGCAGATTGAGGCTGAGGCTAAGAAATTGGAAGCAGAAGAAAGAAGATTGACTGCAGAAAGGGAAGCAGAGGAAAGAAGATTGACTGCAGAGAGGGAAGCAGAAAAGGAGGAGAAGAGATTACAAAGGGAACATGAGTTACGACTAAGGGAGTTTGAGTTTCAAGGCCATGCTCCTGAAAATGGTGCCAGTCCCTTTACCTCCGATGCTACTGCTAGTCAGGGAGCCTCAACCTCAGCTATGAACTTTCATTTAGATCATTTTATTGAGAAAGACGATGATATTGAGAGATATCTAAATAGATATGAACTATTAGCTACCACGTATGGGTTAGAGAGAGAAAGGTGGAGCTTAAAGTTATCTCAAGGACTTCGTGGGGCAGCTTATGAAGTTTTTGCCAAAATGAGCAGAGGTGATCAAGAAAATTATGACATGCTAAAGCAGGCTCTTTTGTTAAGATATGAAAAGAACGCAGAATTTTATAGGAAAAAATTTAGGAATGCTAAACTACTGTCAGGTGAAACCTATCACCAGTTCTCTGCACGGTTAGAGACATACTAGGAGAAATGGACTTCTCTGGGGAAAACCCAAGATCTTAAGGAAATGGTCCTTATAGAACAATTAAGAGAGTCCATGGCTCCAGACCTGAGAAAGTTTCTCATGGAACAAGGTGCAGAGAGACTGGGTGAGTTACTAAATGTTGCAGAAAGGTATCAAGCAGCTCAGGCAGAGGTATCAGGTAATAAAAAGAAACAGGTGGATAATTTTAGGGCACCTGTTAAGGGCTTCTCGGGACCCCAGTATGTTCTGGGTGCTTCGATGACTTCTAGTATTTGAGGATGACCAAGTTATTATATGCGTATTCAGTTTATAGAGTCAAAGTCCCTCGGGTTCTTATCACTTTTGTAGGATTCCGTAATACTGTTCGTTGGTATCGATAATGTCTGCTTTAACCCTTGTGATACATTATGTGCTGAACATGTTTCATATTAAATATTCGACCCTTGACTGACCTGTATTAGTCTCTTGTCTTATTGATTATATTGGCAGTGTGAGATGCAGCGTGTTAAGACATTAATCATCACTGGTCATGATCAGTTGAATATTAACAGCATTTAACTCAACTCCGAATACGACAGTTGATAAGACCGTGATTTTGACGACTCAAAATATTTAATTAGTAATTTCATACCATGAGCAGACACCAACTACATGGGAACAAAAGTCACATCACATTCATGTACGATCTGTAAGAGTTCTCATTATTTCATAAACACATGTTCACAATCTCTATCTAGAGTTCTGGTTCAAGGTCAGTTCCTTTTAACGGCCAATGTCCTTTGGCATAAATTCAGAGGCTAACTAGACTTACTCCCGTCGCTAGTTTATACAATAGCCTTTTGCACTAGACTTAACTATCCTGCTAGTTTTGCAATACACTTATTATGCTAGGCTTACGTCTACTGCTAGTCGTCTAATATCCGTTACACTAGGCTTACGCTTGCCGCTAGCTGTACAATATCCATATATACTAGTCTTACACTATTGCTAGTACCGTAATGTTCCTTTGGCATACCACGCCAGGCTAATCTGCCATAATTATGCAAACTGCGTTATTCATACGACGACTTACGTTTGGTTCAAGAAATACACTGCTCAATTGGCTTCCCAGCCACACAATTAAAAAGTGGTTATACCACACAATATAAGTGGCAATGGCCACACTTCTGAAACACACTGCCGTACGGGTCAAAACCCACAAGTCGAATGACGTTACAAAGACATACGCGTCATGCATAGTGATATGCATACTACGTCGTTAATATATATTCAATTGCGATGTTCCATGGTGCAGCAATCCGAGTGTGATCAAAACTCAAATGCATGCACACATGCAACAATCATCGACATCGGTCGCGGAGATATATCTCTATTCGATTGAGGTGTTCCATGATACAGCCATTCGGATCGTCGACAAATCCAAATGTCTGTAAGCATGAAACAATCCTCAACATCATCCCCCTCACTTCCAAACGTGACACTTGTGGCACGGATGATAGTGGTGGAGAAGATGTACGTCCCTAGACTATATTAGTATTAGTAATACCTACTTATACACATCATACTGATTAAGTAGACACATTAAATTTTATAACATTAATAATAGCACTTGTCAACATGGTCACTAAAGAGTTAATTCAATTTCTTCTCAGAGAAGTTGCGCGATAAAAGATCTGCCAAGTTATTGTCTGATCCAGCAATAGGCAGAATCGTAAATGAAAATTCTTGAATCAACAAGTACCATCGATGTATTCTAGCGTTACGCATAGTTCTAGCTGTTATGTAAGTAAGAGGACTATGGTCTGTCATAATGTAAAAAAAGTGCGTGCCGATGAGATATCTTGACAGCTTCTCCAGGCACCAGACCATCGACAGGAGCTCACGTTCACCTGTCGCATACTTTTGTTCAGCCGGAGTCAGTTTCCTCGACACATAGAAACATGGATGGAGTGTTTCCTTGTAACATTGCAGCAAACAGCCACCCATGGAGTAACTCGAGGCATCTGATTGAAGTATGAATGGAATACGTATATTCGGTAATAACAAAATTGGTGCATTACTAAATAATTTCTTAATTGTTACCAAAGCGCTTTCGCAATCTTTGTCCCAACGTACCTTATTAGGACTACCTTTGGTCAACAGTGCGGACAAAGGTGTAGATAGTTGTGCGAAATGCGGGATGAACTTATGGTAATAGTTTATCAAGCCTAAAAGGCTTCTAACTTGTTTCTTAGTTGAAGGGGTAGAAATCTCTAGAATTCTTTTGACTGTATTGTCGTCAGGATACAGTTTGTGGTTACCTATTCGGTGACCAAGAAAAGAAATTTCCTGACAACCTATTTGGACCTTTGAAGGTCGCACAGTCAAACCATGCATACGTAACGTATGTAGAAGAGAAGTTAAACCATCAATATGGTCTTCCCACGAGTCATGAAATAGGCAGATGTCATCGATGTACGTGATGACATCTTTACGATCGCCAAGAAGGCGGCGCATCATGCGCACAAACGTCGCTGGCGCATTCACTAACCCAAAACACATATAATTCCATTGGTAGAGCCCAAATGGAGTTGTGAAAGCTGTGTAATGTTTGGCATTTTCGGCAAGAGGAATTTGCCAGTAGCCTTTAGAGAGATCTAGTTTGCTAAAGAAAGTAGCATTAGATAATTCTGACAAAAGATCATCTAAAAGAGGCATAGGCTCACCGTCTGTGATTGTAATTTTATTCAATCGCCTAAAATCAATACAAATACGTAAAGAATCATCCTTCTTTTTAACTATCACCATTGGGAATGCATATGGTGATTCCGAAGGAGATATCACACCTAAACGTATCATCTCTTTTAACTCTTTCTCCACCCTATCTTTGTGGTGTAAAGATATAGGATAGGGTCTAAGTTTGATAGGTTTATAATCAGTAAGAGTAATATCATGGGATATAAGCGATGTCTGACCTGGAAGGTCGGTGAGAACATCATTGAAAGAAATAAGAATATCCCGAACTTGATCTTGTTGTGACGAAGATAGTGAAGAAGAAATAGTCACGTCTTTCCAAGATTCCGATGATTGCAAAGAAGGTAGTTGAAATTGTAAAGGGATAGACGAAGTAGTATCTTCTTCATGAACAACTGCAAAAGAAGCAGTATGATGTGAAGAATCATCAATAGAGTTAATGACAGGAATTAATTCCTGTGGTCTTTCAACTGCTAATTTTAGCATGTTGACATGGAAGGTTTTGATTTTACCTCTAACGTTTACCGAGTAGTCAACATCTGTGACTTGTTTGATAACATCAAATGGACCTTGCCATGATATCAGTAATTTGTTATCGTTATGAGGTAGCAACAACCAAACTTTTTCCCCTGGTTTGAAGGATCTTAATATTCTCTTTTGATTATGTAATAATCTTGATCGTTGAGTGGCTGATTTTATACTCTGGGATGCATACGTGCACGCATCGATGATTCGTTGTCGGAGATCAATAACTAACTCGTAGCTGTTTCGAGTGGCAGTATCAATTGATGCTCCAATCAACAAATCCTTGAGTATCATCATTGGTCCGCGAGGATTCGAACCATAAACCAATTCGAACGGAGACCACCCCGTGCTCTCGTGAGGCACTTCACGAAAAGCGAACAGGGCCGCCGGCAGAAGCCTGTCCCATTCACGAGGGCATTCCTCAGTTATCTTAGATAACATCTGTTTTAGAGTGCTATTGTAGCGCTCGCACACACCGTTTGATTGGGGCCTATACGCACTACAAAACGAGTGGTGAACAGATAACATGGATTCTAAATCCCTCATGATGTTGGAAGTAAATTGTGATCCTTGATCTGACAATATATCCTCCGGAAAACCGATTCGACAAAATATCGAAAATAATGCATCAGACACAGATGCAGTTGTGATGGTTTTCAATGGTATGGCTTCTGGCCAACGCGTGCAAAGATCTACGCAAGTTAAAATATAACGAAATCCATTATTTGAAACAATTGATAACGGACCCACTATATCTACTGCAATCTTTTTGAAAGGTCTTTCAGGCACGTCTGTAATCTGTAAGGGTGCCGTATGGAACCTGCCCTTACGTGCTATACCTTGGCATGTTGTACATGATTTGCAGTATAACTTTGTATCTTTATTAACCCCAGGCCAATAAAATTGTGACGTAACACGAAACAATGTTCTTTTGATCCCCATATGCCCTGCCATAGGGGAGTCATGACCTGTTTGTAGGACCAATGGTCTGTATTCTTTAGGTACTATCACTTGATGTATAATTGTTTTGCCATCATCATAATATCTAGTGAGTATTGATTTCTTTATCTTGAACCATTGTTTAGCCCCTCTTGTGTATTTAATTGTTTTTTTTGTTCTGCTCGGCTAAACAATCCTTGTAAAGTTGGGTCACTCTTCTGTTTTTCTGCAAAAACAGAAGGTGTAACAGTGCCAACTTGAGACATAATTGTATCTATTATAGGAAGAGGTGGTGTAGCCATGTCCGTAGCTAACTGTTGTGCTCTCGTTACAACAGCATTTGCCACCTGTGGGTGAGATTCAACCCACATTGCAATCTCCTCCGGAGTGCAATCTTTAACTCCTGGTATGTTTCCTATTATAATTTCAGTTATGGGTGCTCTCAAGCCGCAGGCATAGACAGTGCCTGTGTAAAAAGGAGTATCAATGTATACTCGTGCCACAGGGAAAGTTTCTATATTCCCACCAAATGTGACACACTTAACTGATTTGCCTGTAAAAGCAGAGGGCTCGATAAGCGAGTGCTTTATGCCTATCGTTGAGGACCCAGTGTCACGCAAAACTCTTACTACCTTACCATCCAATATTCCGGGATGAAATGTAAGATAACCAACATTTACACATGCCGACATTGTAGGCATACAATGACCACAATCCAGTGTAATTGTAGACTTTAATCTGTTCTTCGACTGACACTCATAACATGTATCATTCATTACCATACATGCGTTCGCATGATCATTATCATCATTACCTTTCTCCTTTTTGACACTGCAATTATTTGCATGTCTGTGTTTATTTTTGTCTCTCGACGGAGATCTGGCATTACCTTTGTTATTATTGACTGACTTTTTATTGCTATAATAAAAATCAGTAGAGTCATCCTTCCTGGCATCTCTACCATAAGATGATCTCTGTTTATAGTATCCTTTCTGATGTGAACCATCATAATCCCTGCCTCTGTGATACCCACGATCATGAGGTGAATATCCTCTATAACCTCGTCGATATGAATTCGAAGGAGAGCGATGACGACGGAAGTTATAAAAACCTCTGTCGGATTGATAATAATCTGAACGACAACGTCCATCAAAGCTCTTCGATCGAGGTCTCTGATCATGGTGTGCCGCGCACACAGGCATAGGATCTCGAATAGTCGATCTATGAAGATCTTTATTCTGATGTGCGGTCTGATACTGTCTTCCGAGTTTTTCATACTCATCGATAGAATTAGGATGTCTTTCTTGTAAAAATGCTTCTAATTCAGTGCTGCATGCGGATAAAACTTTATCTCGCAGCATGAGATCTATAACACCTTCATATGTTTTATTTATACCAGATAGATCAATCCATCTGCTAAGGAAATGTTTAATAGATGCAATGAATTCACCAAAATCTGCATCCTTGCTTGGCTTAGCCGCATGAAAACGATCTCTGAATCCAGACTCAGTTAACTGGAAACGTCTTAGTAATACCTCTTTTACGACATCGAAATCGCTTCTGCTCTTTTCATCAAGACTCATGAAACATTTAAGTGAGTCACCAGTCAAAAAATCAAGTAAAAGACTGCTCCATCTTTCCTTGGGTATGTTCAGAGCTGTGACCTTGATGATGAATCTAGATATGAAAGAGTCAACACAATCGCGAGTTTGGTCAAAATGTGGCATTTTTAGCTTAGGATAGAAAATATTTGTACCAGCCGCAGTCTTAGTCTGTTCAGACTGCACTTTAGCTAATTCTAAAGCTTTTTCTTTTTCTGCATGAAGTTTTAAAGCTTCCATTTCCATGGCATTTTTATGGGCTTGATCCAGTTGCATAAGTTCCATTCTCCTTAATTCCATTTCTTTATCTCGTTGTGCCATTCTTTCCTTCTCAAATTCTCTGTCTTTTTCTTGTTGAGCTAATTCTTTATCACGTTGAGCTATTTCCTTATGTTTCTGCTCTCTGTCTTTCTCTTGTTGAGCTATAGTCAATCGTTCTAATTCCAATTTCATGGATATTTTTTTTTCTTTCTGAGCCATTTCTTTTTCTTTCATTTCCCTCTCTTGGGTTAATTCAAACCTCCTAAGCTCATCAGCTCGTTTGGTCATTTCGCGCAGTTCCATTCTTTCCAGACGCGATAAATATTCATCATATTTCGTATCTGCAAAACTTTGTAGTTCCGCTCCTGATTTTCCATAACTTTTCCCAATATCAATGAATTCCTGTAGTGTAGACATGATAATAGGTTTCTGAGTACCTTCGATAGTCTATAATATACACCAGGACTATAGAACTCACTATAATATGTACATGAATATATTAATCAATAACAAACAAGTTCGGAGAACATGTGACAAAGACAGTGAAAACAATCAAATGAGTTACAATGAAATGATTTTTTCAGTTATACGACAACAATTTACACTTATAAAGTAAATAAAGGAGACTTATAAACAGTAATCAGTAAAAGAAAGAAAAGAATTTACATCATAAAAAATATATCGAGACAAGTCGTCTTAAACGAACGTGTAGACAAAGAAGTTTTAGATCACACACGACAACAATTGTCAACAGTACTGAAATTAGGTTACGTAAATAAATAGGACGTAATTCACTTGACGAAACTGCTAAGTACACAAAATATGGTTATATTGCGAACTGAGGAAACATTTATATCCTGACTCGAAAGAAAAAAATATAATCAGTCAGATCCTCAGTCAGCGAATATAAGCATGCAAATCTAATAGAAGTTAACATTCACTGAAGTTTTCCTGGGAAAATTCCAGTCAATATTAAACACGACGAATATACGAATATACGAATAAACATGAATGGGGAACACAGATGATGAGTAGAAAAGTAAGTAAAGTAACGATGAACTGTAGACCAAAGCTAATGCAAGGACAATATGATAATGTTCAAGCGCCCAAGTAAAATCAAGAACTTATCTGTTTAGCTGTCCCTCTGAGAAATACATGAGTGCATGTAATTCTAATCCTAGTTCCGAACCGTGTCTTCAACAGCTGTAGTCCATTGATTGAAGACCTTGAACTTCGCAGTAGGGCAACCGTTTGAAAGTATTGCTTCGGTCTTCGAACGTAGTTTCTTCAATCGATCTGCGTCGCAGCCTCAGATGAATTTGATGAAGATATACATTCTCCACTGGTTCAGGTTCTCGAGTGGAAAATTACCGTTCTATCTGCGTGAATCAGTCTCTTTGGTGGAAGAAAATTCGGATTCTCTCAGGCAAAGTTGTCTGCTAACGTTGACGGCATCGATATAGTGACGTCACTTTCTGACATGCGCATTTCAGTTGCCAGTTAGGCTTGAATGAATGATTTTACCTTCAAAACGTTCATCATCAGTTTAACTTTCTTCGATACTTGAAGGGGGGAATCCAGTATTCACGAAATCCAGACACTTTCTGACACCAGTATGTTACGGGCTCGGGACCCCAGTATGTTCTGGGTGCTTCGATGACTTCTAGTATTTGAGGATGACCAAGTTATTATATGCGTATTCAGTTTATAGAGTCAAAGTCCCTCGGGTTCTTATCACTTTTGTAGGATTCCGTAATACTGTTCGTTGGTATCGATAATGTCTGCTTTAACCCTTGTGATACATTATGTGCTGAACATGTTTCATATTAAATATTCGACCCTTGACTGACCTGTATTAGTCTCTTGTCTTATTGATTATATTGGCAGTGTGAGATGCAGCGTGTTAAGACATTAATCATCACTGGTCATGATCAGTTGAATATTAACAGCATTTAACTCAACTCCGAATACGACAGTTGATAAGACCGTGATTTTGACGACTCAAAATATTTAATTAGTAATTTCATACCATGAGCAGACACCAACTACATGGGAACAAAAGTCACATCACATTCATGTACGATCTGTAAGAGTTCTCATTATTTCATAAACACATGTTCACAATCTCTATCTAGAGTTCTGGTTCAAGGTCAGTTCCTTTTAACGGCCAATGTCCTTTGGCATAAATTCAGAGGCTAACTAGACTTACTCCCGTCGCTAGTTTATACAATAGCCTTTTGCACTAGACTTAACTATCCTGCTAGTTTTGCAATACACTTATTATGCTAGGCTTACGTCTACTGCTAGTCGTCTAATATCCGTTACACTAGGCTTACGCTTGCCGCTAGCTGTACAATATCCATCTATACTAGTCTTACACTATTGCTAGTACCGTAATGTTCCTTTGGCATACCACGCCAGGCTAATCTGCCATAATTATGCAAACTGCGTTATTCATACGACGACTTACGTTTGGTTCAAGAAATACACTGCTCAATTGGCTTCCCAGCCACACAATTAAAAAGTGGTTATACCACACAATATAAGTGGCAATGGCCATACTTCTGAAACACACTGCCGTACGGGTCAAAACCCACAAGTCGAATGACGTTACAAAGACATACGCGTCATGCATAGTGATATGCATACTACGTCGTTAATATATATTCAATTGCGATGTTCCATGGTGCAGCAATCCGAGTGTGATCAAAACTCAAATGCATGCACACATGCAACAATCATCGACATCGGTCGCGGAGATATATCTCTATTCGATTGAGGTGTTCCATGATACAGCCATTCGGATCGTCGACAAATACAAATGTCTGTAAGCATGAAACAATCCTCAACAGATACCACTCCAGAAGAGATGAGGAAGGCACAGACTGGGGATAAGATCCTCAAGCCTTGTTTCAGGAAATTGTCAACTTGTCATACAACTCCAGGCAAGGGAGATTTTTACATGAAAAACAAGTTGATGTATAGGAAGGCCGGAACTAGATCCAATGGTCACGGACAGTTGGTTCTTCCAAAGGCATATAGGGCAGACTTAATAAGGAGCCTGCATGTGAAAAAAGATGGGGACCATGAGAAAATAGGTACCATCATTCAAAAGGTGGCCCACAATTATTATTGGCCCAAGGCAAGGTGGGACATTGAGAATTTTGTAGAAAGGTGTAGCATAGCACATGAGGGAACACCCACAAGTGGGAACATTGATCAGGACCTGGACACGCCACGGGGCAAACGCAGGCCTGACACTGATAGGAAAAATAAATTTGATAAAGTGGACCAAGTGGAATAAGAAGCCCCTTTTCTCGGACAAGCTTCAATTAACTGTTTTACAATGGCCACTATGCAGAGAGTGCAAAAAGATGTCTTACCCCAGGATAAGCCGAAAATCCCTCAATCGGGCTTATGTAAACTGGAGGAAGAGGATGTAGAGAGGAAATCTCTCATCCAGCATTCTAAGTGGGGAGAAAGCCCCAAGAAAAGAATTGGTAGCGGTCGTTTTGTGCATGATAATTCTGGGAAGAAAAATCATCACTATAGCGCTTCGAGTGGAAGAGACCATACCGGTGCATGGACAAAGAGGTCCACAAAATTAAAGGTCCATATGTAACGCTGTTAAGAACGTGGACTGATGAAAAGGCAGAGGAAAATATTACATCCTCATACCAATATGTGAATGAGTTGACCACTCGTTTAAAAACTGGCTGGAAACGTGCCAATGAAAATTTGAAACAAGCCAGGAAGAAACATGCTGCCTATTATAACCGGAAAACTAAAGACAGAGATTTGGCTGTGGGAGAGAAGGTACTGCTTGTTCTACCCGGTAGTCAGAATAAGTTACAAATTGGATGGCAAGGTCCATATACAGTTCTAGAGAAGGTGTCTAGAACAAATTATAAGATAGATAAGAAGGGGAAAGAAAAACTCTATCATGTGAATCTCCTGAAGAAATACTTGGAAGAGAAAATCAGGAAGAGACACACTTATTGACCTTGTCCATTGCAATGGAGATGAAAAAGGAACAACTTTCATCATTTGAATATCCATTACACCCCTGTGAGACAGCGGCACAGGTGAAAATCAGTACACATTTAACTAAAAATCAGAAAGAGAGAGTGCAACAGGTTCTAGATAATCATACAGAGGTGTTAACAGACCGACCGGGGCATACAAACTTATTGGAATATGATATGAAACTGATAGACCCCACACCTGTCTGTATGAAACCCTATTCGATTCCTTTTGCTAAGGAGAAAGCTTTGAAGGAAAAGATAGACTATTTGTTGAAGGAAGGAATTATTTCACACAGTGAATCTTCGTATAGTTCCAGTGTGGTGCTCTTAAGGAAACCCTCTGGAGAACATAGACTCTGTATAGATTACAGGAGACTGAATGCTATCACAGAAGGACAGGTGGATCCATTGCCGGATACAAATCAGTTGTTTGCCAGGCTAAATAACGCTAAATATTTCTCAAAAGTGGATCTGAGTAAAGGATACTATCAGATTCCAGTAAAGTCTGAGGTTAGACCATACCTAGCTTTTAGTACCTCAGAGGGACACTATGAGTTTAACAGATTGCCATTTGGATTGAAGAATGCGCCTAGTGTCTTCTCTAGAATGATGAGAAAATTGTTAGATCCCCTAAATAACCCATGCATCACAAATTTCATGGATGATATCCTTATAGCAACAGAAACATTTGAGGAACATATTGACTCTCTGAACATGCTGTTTAATCGACTTAGAGAAGCGAATTTAACAGCCCGACCAACCAAATGTTGCGTTGGATGTAAAGAATTAGAATTCTTGGGACACACAGTTCATCAGGGAAACATGACCCCTGACCCCAAGAATTTAGAGAAACTAAAGAAAGCCCCGAGACCACAAACCAAGAAAGACGTGAGATCCTTTGTCTCATTATATGGTTTCTACCAAAAGTATATCAAAAACTTTAATTCCATATGTGCACCGTTAACTGATTTGACACGTAAAGGAAATCCAGATCGAATTATATGGACACCACAATGCGAATTGGCTTACCAGGAATTGAAGGAAAAGCTCACAAGCAAACCTATTTTGAAATTACCTGACTTAAGTCAAGAATTCATTGTAAGAACGGATGCCAGTAATATCGGGTTAGGTGCGACCCTGTTACAGAAATCAGATGCATTGGATGGGGAATTGAGCCCAGTGGCATATGCTAGCAGAAAGTTGAATAAAGCTGAAACCAACTACTCAACTAGCGAAAAAGAATGTCTTGCAGTAATATGGGCGATAAAGAAACTCAATATTTATCTGTATGGGAAGGCATTTAAGTTGCAAACGGATCACAAACCCTTGTCGTTTCTAGCGCAGGCTAGGCTTGAAAATTCTAGGTTACTCAGATGGTCATTACTGATGCAGCCATTTGAGTTTAGCATAGAGTATATATCTGGAAAAACACATCTGGGAGCGGATTTTTTAAGCCGCCATCCGTGTGATGAGAATCACCGTAAGCGCCAGAAATAATAATAAATTTCTCTATGTGTATATAGAAGTATAGACTGACATATAACGTCTGTTTTAAGAGGGGAGAATTTGTCGTGAAACATTCTAAATCCACATATATAAATTAAAAGGTAAATGTAAAGCCTAACACATAAATTCAATAACAGGGAAAGAAGAATGGTAAAGAACAGTGCTGTCACAATGACTGTACTCGAGATCCCCTTTTTCTGCTTCGTCTGCATATTCTCACGCTTTCACGTTCACTAGTAAAGCCTACTGCATCAATACACGCGTTTCAACAAAACAATAAAACGTGTACTGTATTTCTTAGAAAACCTTGAGATACGCAAGCTGATTAATGACCTAAATTAATACTAGCATTAATTTCATTTTATACACTGCGTGATGAAAAGACAGATGGAATTAGGATAGAGAGAGGGAGGGCTGAAAGCAGGAACGCATGCAACACTAACACGCGTCTCGCGATAATTAATGCCACCCCAACGCGAAAGGCATGAAGCACTAACTTTTTTTCAAATAGTCAGTGATAAAAAACACTACAACTACGAGAGTTAGGTTTAAAAACCTGTAAAATGCTTATTAGGAAACATGACATTATACTGGTTTACGTTTGAAAACCTGACAGTACAGCAGACACCCTAAAGTTTGGAAGTGAGGAGGTGGTAACAGCACGACTATCCTAGAAGAAAATACATATTTTGAACGCCGCCACTTAGCTCCCTTAAAACTTATATATTTGGGTTCCTTGGGACTTGCTGACAAAGAATATGTTAAGTGTTACGCAAATAATCTAGGAATTAACAAATTATAGCCAAAAGAAAATAGTGAGGGTGTCAGACAACACCAAATAATAATCGCACAGTGGCATGTTTTGAAACCACCATTTTACGGGAAATAGGTCACCATGTTAAATCCTATTTGATTGGCGGGAATGATATGTAAGGCTAAACACGATTAGTCGGACTACAAACACTAATTTTGGTTGTTAGGGGAAACGTGAGAAGGGTAAAATTGTTTGAAAAGATGTGTAAACATGGCCCGATTGGTTAGACCCGCTGATATAGTCAATGAGGAGCGTCTGTTCAGTGCCACATTTTAAAATAAACTTACTCAGAAACAGTGCGTTGAGAACCAGCTTATATTTTTTCTAAATAAAAGCCTGGGACAGAGGCAGATCGGAATTTGTGCCATATTCATCGCCAGTCAACGTATTTGTGTATTATTTCCATGAATTGTGGTAAGCTTGACATATTTGATATCTTTTTAATGAAAATTGAATGTGAATTGATAATTTATGTCTGTATATGTGTGTGGTTCAGTAGCAAACATGAGGCAAGGCCTAAATATTGCTCCAACCTGAACAGGACGTGTCGGAGAAAATTAAAACTGCATGGAATTGCCAAACAGTACACTGACACCTATCTTATTGACTAGATAGAACTAATGCTGGAATTGCAGAGGCGTAGTAACCATTAGGGAGGAGTATACTGGTGTAAATTGTTTCAGATGAAGCTAGCAGTTGGCCTACCGCTCTGAACTCAGTGTTTGTTATGTATTGTGTTCAGTGTGGAAATAGATTATAAATTAGTTCTGAAATAGGAGGTACAACCTTCTTGTTTCAGGGACCGTGGTCCTAAGTTATTGAAGCAGCACCTGGTCTGAGTTTTGCTGAATCCAGAGGCTGACAGCATACTCCTTGGTCCAGATAGCGACCAGTGAGGTGTCTGCAGAACACAGTGAAGCAATCGAGCAGAGGAGTCTTTTCCTGCCGCCATCACGAAAGATAAGCTTCTGTGGCCAGAGCAGCTCAACATTATGTGCCCCCCTCTAAAATTGACATTATATTAAGCACAGAGGGACAATAAATTGTTTCAAATGACAACATCTACCCATAGGTACTAAAACGTTTACAAATACTAATATAGGACGGGAGAAATCTCTGGTTGAATGCATTTGAAGCCCCAGGTTAGTCCTTAGTTTAGCTGTTTAAAATATGCATAGAATAAAATGCACTTAGGAGACTAAAAGATTATTATATAGATAGATAAAGAATAATTCAGGGTATAATTTAAGCTTTGGATGAATAAAATCGCTCCAGAAATAAGAAAAATAATTGGGAAAATAGTTTTTCACAATTGAATAGAGAGACAAATTATGCCTCATTTTGAGATTCGCAATACCCCGTTAGCCACTGCTCTCCGATACGCCGGATGTGCTGTATAAATAGACCTTGCCCCTGCTAAATTGAGGCCATAAGATTTGAAAAGCACAGCGAGCAGGAGAAGCGGTAAAATTGTTAATGAAGTGTGCCTTTGCCAACTGCATCTGAAGAGCAGACCATAGATACCCATTAACAGCTCGTCTGTGTGTGCCTGAGGGTTTTATCCTGAAAATTACACAAACTTTAAAGAGTCATCCACCTCTGCTGGACCCTGTGGTGCGAGTGCCCTTGTGGTCAACAGGGCCAGATTACCCAGCTTCCACTGCCTGGAGGAATTCATAATATACTGAAGCACATTAAAAACGCACCACTATTATATACATTGATGCCGAGAAGCTGAAAAAAAAAAGTGTAGGAATGGATTTTCCCCGTGTTTGTTATGAGGTAGAGAGCGAATGGCTGCTGGAATGGAAAGTGCATGATTCAACCCACGGGTTTGTGTACAGACTACATGAAAACATTGAAAGTTACACGTGCAACACGATTCCCAACAGCTTTGACCCTGAAAATGTGTACGCGTTGTGGCAGTATACTCGGTATAAAAAGGCCGTTGAGACAAAACACCCAGTACATGTGCTTGAAATGCCACGACTATCTGAAAATGACCGCCAACGAGCCATTGGTATGTTGGAGACCGGAATGAGCTCGCGGGCCATTGTCAGAAGGATGAATTGCCATCACAGCACTATTGTACGTCTCAATGAACGTTACGGAACCACTGGCAGTGCCCGGGATAGACTTCGAAGTGGCCAACCACGAGTTACTACCCCTGCGCAAGATCGTCATATTGTGCTGAGTCACCTAAGGAATCGTTCTCTCCCGGCAAGTCAAACAGCAAGAGCAATAGTGAGTAGACGTGGGCAAGTCTCTCGAATGACAGTCATACGACGACTCAGAGATACAGGCCTTATTGCAAGACGACCTGATGTTGGGCCAAACTTGACTCACATACATCGTCAGCCGCGCCTGCAATGGGCAGAGCAACCTGTCAGATGGACTAGACTGCAGTGGAATGCTGTCCTATTCACAGACGAGAGCAGATTCAACATATCCTTTGCTGATGGACGTATGCGGATTTGGCGACGGTGTGGAAAGCGCTTTGCAGATTGCTGTGTTCGTCAGCACAATCGATTTGGAGGTGGCAGTATTCACATTTGGGGAGGATTCAGTTTTCGCTATCGCTTGCCTCTTCACGTCTTACGTGGAAATGTTAATGCTGTGACATATCGAGATGAGGTTCTGGATGCATTGGTTTCTCCTGCGTTCACAAATTATCCAGACTTGCAGCTTCTCCAGCAGGATAACGCACGTGTACGTACCGCATGCACTACGCAGCAATATCTACAGCAGCAGAACATTGTGACGATTGATTGGCCTGCACTATCACCAGACATGTCCCCTGTAGAACATCTGTGGGACGAGCTTGGACGCAGAGTCTACAGGCAAGGTTCTCCAGCTAATATGCAACAGCTCGAAGCTGCTCTTACACGTGAATGGGACTTGATTCCCCGGAATTTCCTTCAGAGACTTGTGCGTTCCAAGCGGAGCCGCTGCCAAGCTTGTTTGCAAGCACACAGTGGACATACCAGATACTAAGGATAGTGTAAATGAATTTTTTTATTGGTTGCATTTTTGGTTTTCTCCCTTGCCTGCACAGAAATGCAATGAATTTCATAACAATCAAATGTACAAATTAATGACCAGCATGGATTCATAGGAAAATGAATAAAGATTCCAAATATGTAAACTTGTAAACACTTATATTTACATTTCACACTCTGTTCCTGGATTATACAGGTGGTGCGTTTTTAATGTGCTTCTATATATATATATATATATATATATATATATATATATATATATATATATATGTATATATATATATGTATATATATATATATATATATATATATATATATATATATATATATATATATACGAGGCGCATTTTTTAAGTAATTCCCGGTATAAAATAATAAACAAACCATCATATATAAAAATGATTTATTGCAGCCAAAAGTGAACCACACATTTACATTATTTCTCAACATAGTCACCATTGACTTCTACATATTTTTCGTATTGTGGCACCAGGTTCTTAATTCCAGTGTCAAAGAAGTCTGCCGCCAGTGTCTTGAACCATTCTTTAACGCCTGTCTGCAGTTCATCATCAGTTTCAAATCGCTGGGATGCCAGCCACTTCTTTAGGTGCATGAAAAGGTGGTAATCACTTGGCGCGAGATCGGGGCTGTAGGGAGGGTGGTCAAAAATTTCCCAGTGAAATTTTTGCAACAATTGAACAGTTCGATCTGCGGTGTGAGGTCGAGCATTATCGTGCAAAAGCACAATCCCAGTGGACAGCAACCCACGTCTTTTGTTTTGGATGGCACGTCTAAGTTTTATCAGAGTGTCACAATAAGCATTGGCATTAACTGCCTTTCCACGTTCAAGAAAATCAATACACAAGACCCCTTTTTTGTCCCAGAAAACAGTGGCCATGATCGTTTTGACAAAAGGTGCTTGCTTAAACTTCTTTGCTTTCGGGGACCATGAGTGTCGCCATTGCATCGACTGTTGCTTTGATTCGACGTTTGTGTAGGAAATCCAGGTCTCATCTCCAGTAACAATGTGGCCCAAAAATTCATCTCCTTCATTTCGATAGCGCTGCAAAATTTTTTGAGCCGAAGCCAGGCGTTTCTGCTTGTGTTCATCGGTTAACATTTTCGGCACCCATCTGGCGGCAGACTTCTTTGACACTGGAATTAAGAACCTGGTGCCACGATACCAAAAATGTGTTGAAGTCAATGGTGACTATGTTGAGAAATAATGTAAATGTGTGGTTCCCTTTTGGCTGCAATAAATCATTTTTATATATGATGGTTTTTTATTATTTTATACCGGGAATTACTTAAAAAACGGAGTCACTAACGTGTATTTGTCCTTACTCCTAGAAGAGAGAGGCAGAATGAAAGTAGTTCTGAAACATAGTCACTGAGTGGTAGGAGTTGAGAGTCATCATCTGACCGTTTACTCCTGATAACTATAACTCCCTCCATCCACATTCAACACCATAACTCATCTATATTCTCAGTCCTCACTCAGATTTTTTTTGTCTTGTCTCAGACTTTACTCAGACTATTTGTCTTGTCTCGGACAGACTCTGTAAACCACTCGTGACATCTACCACCCACCTAAATGTACTGTACTGTTACATAATGCTAATCATTAATTAGAATAGTTCAATAATATCAATTCACGTTTGCGAATAATGAGAATAATTTCAAGCAAACTGTTTAAAAATATTCACACTATAATATTATTCAACAAATATGAAATTACATATTAAAATAACTGGCTTCTTACTTATTTTTCTCGTGTTGGTGTGACATGTGTGTGTGGTGCCCGTTAACAAGTCTCAAGTTCAGACTTTAAAGCTGACAGGGTTAGGCAAAGATTTCTGCTACGTCCAGGGGATTTTTTTTTCTTTCGTAAGAAGGCATTGACCGCACTAAAAGTCCGATCATTAACCTATTCTCTAAAACTGCCATTATTTCTTTCATTTCTGTAGAGCCCACCAAAAAAATAAATAAATAAATAAATAAATAAAACAAATACAAATTCCCAAAGCGCCCAGCATGGGGTGATGTTGCTCAGGTTGAAGACCACTATTTTACATGACCACATACATCAATAGTGGTTGCTTCCATCGATAAACGGACATAAAAGGATTCATGTTCATGAGCGTTGCTTCGTCTGATGTGCTCCGCCAAGTAATTAGAAAGCGGTAGAAGAAATCCGTGACAGTGACAATACGAAGGCACGCATAACATACCCAACCAACTAATTGTGTACAGAAAAACACACGCAACACAATCAACTTTGTATACAATAACACACGTAACCTAATAAACTGACTCAGTACACGGTACTACACATAGCACACACAACCGATTGTGTACAGAAAAACACGTAACATAATCAACTTTGGATACAATAACACACGTAAACTAATAAACTGACTCAGCACACGATACCACACATACCATACCCAACCATCTGACTGTGTACAGAAAAACACGTAACATAATCCACTGTGTATACAAAAGCACACGCAATCTAACAAGCTGACCCTGTACCGGTACCACCCATAACACACCCAAACAACTGATTGCGTACACAAAGTAACATAATCATTTAACTGAGTACACAAAACACACGTAACATGTCCAACCAACTGACTGAGTACACAAAAACACACGTAGCATAATCAATTAACTGAGTACACAAAACACACGTAACATGCCCAACAAACTGACTGAGTACACAAAAACATACAGACTTTAAAAAGTGCGCATGCGCGCAGCGGGTATTTCAAGTGAAACTTTCGCAGTTGAGTTGCAACCGGTAATTGTTACATGTCTCTCAACACACTGGTCAAGTAGGTGAAAAAAAAAAAAGAAATAGGTACATTCTTTTTGAGTCTTTGTAAGGTATGCTTAAAAACTTGCAGAGATTATCTTACTTTTGTGATAGAAAGCATCCTCGTACCACATCATGGGGCCGAGAATAAATTTTTTTGAAAAGGGTACAATCTTTTATGGACACCCTGTAATCAACTGACCAAGTACAAGAAAACACAATCTCATTTTTTCCAATCGACAAATGTAATTTTTCTGTTTTGCTCTTCTATCGTTGCGATGTTGTTTCCTGCAATGTGGGTGTGTGTGTAAAGGGTAACTCCGACCACTGCACAGAACATGTGAACTGTCAGTAGATGGAAGATTAATGCATGGTTCCATGCTATTCTGAAGACCTATCTGTAATGATGTTGCTACCAAAAAAAAAATGCTGAATGCTATTAATTTTTGTTTCGAGACAGAATAATTTACTAGGCGCACCATAATTAATGGATTAATTAGCTATCTACTGCTCAATCCATTTATGATCATTTTTCTTCTTATTTCTGATGTTTGTCATGTGTGCTCATTAAGGGGCATTCAGTCACCACTGCATTTACTCCGTCCCACCCTTCCACCTTTTAAAAAGGCTGATTATTTATTTGAGGTGGTCTTGCAGTGGTTATTTCCACAGTACTCTGTTATTTATAATTAGGCTGCAAGCCCTTGGCTCAAACCTCGGTTACTGCATTTTAAAACATACTTTGAGGGTTCTCGTCTTGTTCTTTCTTCTCGGATTTAAAGCCCTGGGATTTAAAAAAATCGGCCAATGTTCAAACAAACGAGCTTCAACACGAAATACTAGCAGTTCTTGACCATGCGCACTTTTCACGTATCCAACTGGATTTCCAACTTTTGATAACGCAAGCCCATTTCTATATTTCCGGTTACGGCGATGTGCATGAACGCCTCTAAGCGTGACATATAATCACACTAACTTTATTGATAAAACTTAAAACGGAAGACACGTCACTGGTAATTTGCAAACCAGGTACATCGTTTCATGAGTCAATTACCACTGCTTTCTTTCTCTCACTGAATTCCTCGTGCACTGTTACTGACTGCACTTTGTTCTTGGGCTTTCATTAACCGCTTTGTATTTATACGCTGTGAAGAATCATAACTGCACTTCAGCTAATGCTAAGTCCGATTAGCACAGTGGTTAGGGCGAATGCCTCTAGCGCCAAAGTTACCGGGTACAATACCTGGTATCGTCACGCTCTTGTCTACCCCGTGTAAATGGGTACCTGACTCTGCACTTGAGTTAGGGAAGGCGAAAACCGCGAAGAAGGGAACGGGTCACTCCACCTCATAAAGTTGGAATGTTATAGCGAAATCTCTAATAATTCACCAACACTACGGTAGTATCTGCTATGGGACTGCATTCTTTTCCCCAAGGAGCATAGACCTTCATCAAGTTCGTGCCAAATCCTGTTGTCCTGTGCTGCCCACTAAAGGCTTTTCGACGTCTTCCTTATCCCCTTCATTTCGGTATTCCGTTCTCTTCTGCATGTTGTGGTAAAGTGGGATGATATAAATAGTTATAGGGGACTTAGTGTAATGACTGAGATCAGCTGTGAAGGTATCTGTATCTAATAAGTGTGGTGTATTACAGATGACCTTACTTGCTACCACATTTATACCTCAGTCAGAATTATTCTGGAATATTGTGATGACTACGTTGAATGTCTAGGGTTATGATAATGATGAAGTGTAAGTCACAACAACAACAGACAGATAAACAATTTAATTTATTCCACAACGCTTTACAACACTGTGACACTCACACACATATAACACTCTATAAGACTATCTTAAATGAGTCAAGTGTTAAAGTTTAAAAATATATGTATTAATTCCTTTCAATAATAGATATCCTGATTCAGCTACACAGTGAACCAGGAATCACAATCAAATGTAATTACACGTTGTATGTACACAATTTATAGATATGATCTTTGTATTGACATATTTTATTATTATTATCCTATGTGTGTAAGTTGTGAAGTAGTACAAAGAGGTAATACTGGCTTTTTCAAGCTAGGTTGTTGTTTGTCATCATGACTTCAAGTGTTTGCTTATGGTGGAAATCGTATTGGGAAATGTTCACAGTTCCTGTCATTTGAAACAATTTATTGTCCCTCTTTAATTTATATAATGTCAATTTTAGAGGGGGGCACATAGGATTGAGCTTCTCTGGCCACAGAATCTTATCTTCTGTGATGGCGGCAGAAAACAGTCTCCTCTGCTCGCTTGCTTCACTGTGTTCTTGAGACCTCTCACTGGTCGCTATCTGGACCAAATGGTATGCTATCAGCCTCTGGATTCAGCAAAACTCAGACCAGGTGCTGCTTCGATAGTTAGGACCACGGTCCCTGAAACAAGAAGGTTGTACCTCCTACTTCAGAACTAATTTATAATCTATTTCCACACTGAACACAATACATAACAAACACTGAGTTCAGAGCGGTAGGCCAACTGCTAGCTTCATCTGAAACAATTTACACCAGTATTCTTCTCCCTAAGGGTTACTACGCCTCTGCAATTCCAGCATTATTTCCTTCTAGTCAATAAGATAGGTGTCAGTGTACTATTTGGTGATCCCATGCAGATATACTTCTCTCCGACAAGTTTTGTTCAGGTTGGAGCAGTATCTAGGCTTTGCCTCATGTTTGCTACTGAACCACACACATATACAGACATAAATTATCAATTCACATTCAATTTTCATCAAAAAGATATCAAATATGTCAATCTTACCACAAATCATGGAAATAATAAACAAATACGTTGACTGGCGATGAATAATGGCACAAATTCCGATCTGCCTCTGTCCCAGGCTTTTATTTAGAAAAATATGAGCTGGATCTCAACGCACTGTTTCTTAGTAAGTTTATTTTAAAATGTGGCACTGAACAGACGCTCCTAATTGACTATATTAACTGGTCTAGCCAATAGGACCATGTTTACCAAAGCTTTTGAAAAAATTTACCCTTCCTTCGTTTCCCCTAACAACCAAAATTAGTATTTGCAGTCCGACTAATCGTGTTTAGCCTTACATATCATTCCCGCCAATCAAATCGGATTTAACATGGTGGCCTATTTCCCGTAAAATGGTGGTTTCAAAACATGCCACTGTGCGATTATGATTTGGTGCTGTCAGACATCCTCACTATTTTCTTTTGGCTATAATTTGTTAATTCCTAGACTATTTAACCTATTCTTTGTCAGCACGTCCTAAGGAACCCAAATATATAAATTTAATGAGGCTAAGTGGCTCTGTTCAAAATATGTGTTCTAGGATAGTCGTGTATTGTTTTTTTATTTTTTATTTTTTTATCGATTTAGAACCGCCACCTGTCCTGCCTTTTCGACTGTTCTGTCATACTAATGTCAGGATTTCAGACATAAAACAGTAGAATGTCATGTTTCCTAATAAGCATTAAACAGGTTTTTAAACCTAACCCTCGTATTTGTAGTGTTTTTTTTTCACTGTCTATTTGAAAAAAAGTTAGTGCTTCATGCCTTACGCTTGGGGGTGGCATTAATTTTATATCGCGAGACGCGTGTTAGTGTTGCCGGCGTTCCTCCGTTCAGCCCTCTCTCTCTCTCTCTACCCTAAGTTCATCTGTCTTTTCATTACGCAGTGTATAAAATGAAATTAATGCTAGTATTAATCTAGGTCATTAATCAGCTTGCGTATCTCAAGGTTTTCTAAGAAATACAGTACACGTTTTATTGTTTTGTTGAAACGCGTGTATGCTGCTGTAGGCGTTACTAGTAAACGTGAAAGCGTGAGAATATGCAGACGAAGCAGAAAAAGGGGGATCTCGAGTACAGTCATTGTGACAGCACTGTTCTTTACCATTCTTCTTTCCCTTTTATTGAATTTATGTGTTAGGCTTTACATTTACCTTTTAATTTATATATGTGGATTTAGAATGTTTCACGAGACATGTGTTTTTTTTTTTTTTTTTGGAATCTTTCTTGTACGGCTTTGAAATTGTCATAATTGATTATCACTTGTGCAGAACAGCAGGATTGAAATGACATGACAAGATCACCAACGTGGAACTGATGGACAGAACCAGACAGGTGTTTGTCAAACAAAATGTGAGGAAACATCACCAATGTGGAACTAATGGACAGAACCAGACAGGTGTTAGTCAAACAAAATGTGAGGAAACATCACCAATGTGGAACTGATGGACAGAACCAGACAGGTGTTAGTCAAACAAAATGTGAGGAAACATCACCAATGTGGAACTGATGGACAGAACCAGACAGGTGTTAGTCAAACAAAATGTGAGGAAACATCACCAATGTGGAACTGATGGACAGAACCAGACAGGTGTTAGTCAAACAAAATGTGAGGAAACATCACCAATGTGGAACTGATGGGCAGAACCAGACAGGTGTTAGTCAAACAAAATGTAAGGAAACATCACCAATGTGGAACTGATGGGCAGAACCAGACAGGTATTAGACACACAAAATGTGAGGAAACATCACCAACGTGGACCTGATGGGCAGAAGCAGACAGGTATTAGACACACAAAATATGAGGAAAACACGACGCCGTTAGAAAGAAAACACTGAGAAAATCCGTTGATAGCATTAAAAGGCAGTCCATGGGTAAGAGAAACCGAGGGATATACAGACAAATGCAGAGAATGGAATTAGAAGTAGACATGAAGGGATAAAGGAGATATGGAAATATCTTAAATAGACGGCACAGGTCAGGAAAGGCGTTGTGTGTATTTGTTGAACTCCAGTGCTCTAAGGGGAGTTGATGACAGGTCAATGATGACAGGTCAATGATGACAACGATGATTATTTCTATTTCTCCTGCTGATATCTCCAGCTACTTTGACGATCTTTATTTTTCTTTACCTTCCTTGTGGCCTATTTTTTCCTGGTGGCCTACTTTCCGATGCTCTGGGAATTACGGTTCGTGATGGTGATTAATCTTACTACACTTAAGCTTTTATTGCTACATCAAACAACTGTCTTAAACTGGCATTGCATTGCGTTCTAATTTATTCATTTATCTAGCTGATATTTAGTTTGTTTTAAAATGCAGACACGTGTTTCTTCTATCCTCGACATTTGTAAGAATTTATTTTATTTATTTTCGCGCGATATTTTATGAATAAGCGGATTTAAATTATAGTTGGCGGTGCACGGATATACGACAAGTTACAATGCACGCTGGATAATCTGTTTCGCACTAGGGAAAAATCAAATCGTGCGGCTTTCAACGAAAACCTTCTCGAAAGGAAAATGCTTCGCAACAGAGGTTTACTAAGTAATAGGAAACGTTAACCTTCCATTTCAGTGTCCTCGCGGCATTTATGACTGGGATTTACCTTAGCGGCAACAGCAATTCTCATTTACGGCTCGTATCATTGCTCTGAACTCCGCCTAGGCCGGTCCCAAGCCCGGCTGAAAAAGGAGGAGGGCGGCCTGCATGGAGGCCGTAAGGAGGCAGCCCCTCCACCATGCAAAGGCACAACAGGCCAACCACCTGTTTGTCTTAAAACCTCATTATGCGAAACATAAGAGAGAAAACCGGACTGACTCTAAAGGCGACGAACTGGAACGGACTACGACTTACGGAACATGGAACACAAGATATATGAATGGAAAGGAAGAGGAGCTGGTGGAAGAGATGAGGAAAGCCAAATTAGAAATCCTGGCTTTAACAGAAACAAAGAAAAAAGGACAAGGAGTTATGAATCTCGATGGCGACACGCTGCTCTACAGTGGTGTCCCCACATCTGAAAGAGCTAAAGGGGGTGTGGGTTGTATTGTGGCCAAAAACTAAAGGGATAATATCAAGGGATGGAACTTTGTCTCAGAACGCATTATGGTCCTAAAACTAAAAGAAGGAGAAACCATAGTCAACCTTGTCATTGTGTATGGGCCAAATGAAGATGACCGAGCAGAGGTCAAGGAGGAATTCTTCGAGCTGCTTCAAAGGACAGTGGGCGACTGCCTGGATGAAATTATCATGCTCGGAGATTTCAATGCCAGAGTTGGAAAGGACCATGCTAGATGGGGTGGAGTTATCGGAAGATATGGAGAAGACACTCTTAATGACATTGGAAAGCGATTCCTTAGATTCTGCACAGAGCAGAATCTGATCATTACAAATACAAAGTTCCCCCATAAGCGCATACATGTATACACTAGGTGTGAACCAACAAAGAATGAGAAGTCAGTGATCGACTACGCCATAGCTAGTGTCGCAGAGTGAAGACAATTTGCCTATTAAAAATTTTCTGTCCTTCCTGTATATTGCTTTATTTTATGTCTATCCTAAGTTTCTGAAAAAATGTTTCTCACGCACTTGCCTTTCCCACCTTAACTCAGGTGAAACTTCGGTCAACCAGCGTCCATGTCTGTTAGGATTTTCCAGACTCGGCTTTCTAGATATTTATGGCCTGTCTTCTTTCCCATTGTTAATACTTTGAGCTCGGAACCACAGCACGTACAATCGTGACATTCAATATGCAAACTAATTTGCGGCGATACTTTTGCATATCGTGAGAACTTTAAAAAAATGTAGCGGGTAAATCTAAAATAATTCTTTCGTTGTTAAAGAAACTAGTCTTAGACTTGACTTGGTGATAGCATTACTGAAGGAGAAAGACGCACTTTTTAGTCTTGTAAAGTAAAACTGTGCATATGGAGACTTGAGTTAAACAAAGTGCCCTCTAGTTTAACTTACAGACTATAAATTCCGGTGCGGATTTATGCAGTGCAAGTCTTGTCTCTTATTGCCGAAAAGAGGTTACCTTTGGCCAGTGGCCATATAGTCCTCGTCCACCAGTCACAATAATTCCCTTCAATTATTTCAAGGATTTTCAACACCAAACATCAACCAACCATAATCCACCCATTATAACCCTCCATCCCACCTTTGGAAGCAATTTCGTTATCTGTGGATATCTCATCAATTGTCGATACGTTACACCAATCTTGGATTTATAAAATCGTGTTCAGATTCTGTGCCCTTTGTGGATACCTTATTCGAACAGTGAAGTTAATTTCAAAGCATTGGATTACGTTATATTTTTCCAACACCAGGATATAAGTTGTTTCCAACATTCACACCAAAGGAACAAACATTCATTTTCACATAAACAGTATTTTCACATATTTTCCAGCAAAGCCGATCAGGCCTGCCGGGAACTTTACTAACACAACTCATTCATAATCTTTTTTTCTGTCACAATTTGTGTAATATTTGTTTCTTCTTTAAAATCATCAAATTGTTGTGAGTTCGTGATAATCTTTATTTTTCTGTTCTGTAAAATCTTTATTGATTTATTTACATTTCTAAATTGAAATAAATTGAGTTAGCCTCGATAGGATTGTTCGTTCAGTTTAGACTACCAAATCCTCAATCTAACTTTACTTCTTTACCCTACTATTTGTGAGTGACACAGTGTGTGCAAAAGAGTAATATTGTCGCCAGAGAAAACAAGGAGAGCTGTGTGTGTGGTTTTCATAGTGAAGCACTCACTAACTCAGCCTGTGCCTTCTGTCTATCTCTCTTGCACATCACTATCACACGTTCGTGTGCACTATTGTCCCTCACCCTATACAGCTGTCAAGCTTTACCTACTATTAATTAAATTTTCATGCGACAGCTAGGAAGAGCTCATTCAAGTATGTCCGGAATGCTAGAGTGTGGAGGGGGCCAGAGATTGGAAGTGACCACTACTTGTTAACAATTAAAAGAACAACTGAAAGAGCTACTCGGCCTAGGAACTGCCTAACATCACGCAAGAAGCTAAGTAAACGAAAAGGAGAAACGGGCATTAAGACCTACAAGCTGAGAGAGCCAGAAGTGAAAACCAGATATCAGGGGCTTATTGCTACAGCAGTGAGAAGCACAGAACAACAACCCGAGGACCTGGAAACACTCTGGCTGAAATTCAAGGGCATCATAAAGACAGCTGTAGCAGAAGCATGTGGTGAAGTCCGACTTGGGAACAAGAGAAAGAGGACACCTTGGTGGACAGATGAGGTTGAAATGAAATGATACTACTTGTGACAATAGCAAAGACAAATCTATTGCTATCAACTTAACGTTTAAATGAAATGGCTGGAACAGAAAATGTTCCTGCCACAGAAACTGGTATCTAGATTTAATGTCCATCTGCAGTTAAGCTGAACGCAGCCAAAGCTCCATTAAGCCAGTGCTTTTCAACATTTCGTTCAAGTGTACCACTAATCAGAAAAACGGTACAGCTTAAATCATCCAAGACATATTCAATTACCAATATACACGTATCACTAAGTATATAAAGGACATATGCTCTCTTTTTGCATTCTTTAATGAGCATACAGCCAGAATTGGAGTCGGCCCAGTTACTGGAAGCTGCGCCAGACCATCTCACCAGCTCTTGTCCTGGTGGCTTATGTAACAGTTTTTATCATGATGAGTATCGCACCCCCATGCACAACCTCTTACGACATGCTTGAGCGAGCGGTTTTTCCATTCTTTCTACCAATCAATGCATACAGGACACAGCTTTACTTACTTACTTAGTCGCTCCACTTCTAACGTGAGGTGTAGAGGTCAGGACATAGCCACGTAACAATACATACAGGGCATAGTCAAGTACCAATAGTACACATACGGCATTGTCAAATGCCAATAAATGCATACAGGGCATTGCCATGTAACAATAAATACACACAGGGTATAACCACGTAACAATAAATACAAACAGGACATTGTCAAGTAACAATAAATACACATATGGCATTGTCATGTAACACTAAATACATACAGGACATACTCACGTACCATTAAATACATAAAGGACACATACAAGTACTGATAAATACATATAGGGCAGATGCACGTACCAATAAACACATACATTACATATTCACGTACCGATAACTATATGCAAGTCATATACAAATAAATATATACAGTAGGGGAGTGAAGTATCAGAGACTTCACTATACTTCATTCATTCATTCATAACCCTCCACTCCCAAAGGAGCACAGGCCTTCAACAAACACATGCCAAGTCCTCCTGTCACATGCCATCATCTCTAGTTCTTTCCACGTTCTCCTTATCATTTTCACCTCTGTTTCCAGCTCTCTTCTCCATGTGCTTCTTGGTCTACCTCTGCTTCTCTTGCCCTGGGGGTTCCAGAACAAGGACTGCCTTGTAATGCTATCAACAGGTTTCCTCAGTGTGTGTCCTATCCATCTCCATCGTCTTCTTCTCATCTCTTGTTCCACTGGCACTTGTCTAGTTCTTGTCATCAGTTCCACGTTGGTAACCTTGTCATACTATTTTAATCCCTCTATTCTACGCAAGCACCCATTTATGAAAGTCTGTAGCTTTTTGGTAGTTGTCTTTGTTGTTCTCCATGTCTCACAGCCATACAATAGGACTGACTTCACATTTGAGTTGAAGATTCTTATTTTCGTGTTGGATCCGATTTCTCTTGATCTCCATATATTTCCCAATGCAATGAAAGCTCCTCTTGCTTTTTGTACTCTTATTTTGATATCACTGTCTGTCCCTCCAACTTTGTCTATATTGCTACCAAGATATGTGTACATATCTTGGTTCACTATATGTTACGTGCAGTCTTTGATATCTTACAATATTATACATAGGTAATTTTTTAGTGCTTAAGGGAAAGTCATTATTGAGTTACTTCCCTTGAAAGTTGTGTCGGCTCTTTCGATCAAACTCCGCGGATAAATCCATTTTACTGCGATTTATTCGTTGTTTGGGTAATAATAGATTGTTCTTGCTTCAGAATATCTATGGCCTGAATTTATGTGTATTGTTTGTCTGAGTAGGACGAGTCTGTCTTATATCTGTATATCTTTACATATCTAAGTCGAACTATATGTTCTGTTGTCTCTAGAGAGGTCGAAGGCTATTCGGCGGATGTGTCGCTAGAGTGTGGTGTGATTTGGCTTCGTCCCGATAGGGACTGTGTGTTTTCCATGTCGGCCTGTCGCCGGGGAAAAAGTGATCTCAGTATTTGTGGGGAAGGTGATAGTCGTCTAAACCTATCGTGTATGCTTTACCCCAGTGTTTAGTCGTATTGCCAAGGAATGGCAGTTTCATATTTCCTATACCAAGGTAATCAAAGATACTCTTATGAACTCTCGATCGAAGCCACCATTTTCGATAGTTACGATTTGAATGTCTAAGAGAATATATTTGACTCGATGAAAACGACTTCGATTCCTAGCAGCACTATATCCTGTAGATTGCAGTCAATTGTTCATGATCAAATCTACAGAGCAATGAAATGTTTTATGAATGACTAACTTTAGGACAGATTCATTATCTGTATCCAAACGTGAGTGACAGCTCACGAGTGAAGCCCTCTTGGAACCAAAACATGTAGTGACTTTCAAGAAGAGAAAAGGGATGCCCGTATTATCGCTTGTTTAGTCCAGAGATCACTGCTATACATGAGAACCCGTTATTAGCGGTTCAATATTATTATATGGAAAAATATGTGCTGAACATTATGTTGAAGAATCGTCGCTAGACGAGATTAGGTTTAGAAGCCATCTGAAATATTGTTTATAAGCTGACGTGCTCAGTCAGTGAAGTCAGATGATATATGTATGGGCGATACTGAGTGCTTGGCTACTGACAGTCCATTATACACTTATTCTACATGAGTGCCCATGTAACATTGCAAGACCATTTATCCACTGTACTATGATGTATTATGGCAACCTGTGATTTGTCACTATCTGTGCTGTCGAGTGTGTACGTCCAATTAAACTTTAGAAAAGGTACACAGTCGTTGGTGTCGATGACTTCATGAGTGTGAGAAAAGAACATTTTTTGTCAACACCACGAACCTTTATCATCATTCGCACATTATACACTCAATCCATGTCTACACACCACTGCGTAGGTCAAGTTGACATTCCATACACTACAGTGGAGCAAACAACACCATAGAGATCTTATCAACTGATGATGATGATGATGTCTGCTTCCATCCACTTATATCTATCTTTTGGTGGATATCATTAACGGGAATAAAAATCCAACGTTATCAACCTTATCAACTGGTGGACCAGCTTTCTGGGTTTGACCTCGCAGAAGTTTAGAAGTCAACAGATTACCGATACCAGACCGTTTCCTGTGGCTGATACGACACACTTGCAGTATTGGTTTGCTCTTTGTCAACACTTCGTCACGTGATCTGTCAGGTGAATGCAGTATGTAGGTCAGCGTTGTTGACATTTTTTACATTAGACATTATAGAGTTTCACAGAACAGTTGGATCAATTCTTGTCAATGTTAACAGGAAGACAGTATGAGTGAACTAAGAAGTCCTATTTTCATCGATGGATCTTCTTGTTTTCCATATATGAACTTTAATATTTAAGGCCAGAATGTTTAATTGAATAAAGTGGCAGTTTGTTTGTTTCATAAAAATAACTTTGCCATTACTGTAAGACTGAGCCTATTTTGCAACACATACTATCATACACATAATTTATATATATTTATGTTTACATGTTATTTGTTTGTATAGTATGTTAGTTTCTATGTCAGCGGGTTGTGTTTAAGGTTGGGCGGCGTCCTCACAACAGAATATCCCACGTCATAGAGGGTCCGTTGTGGGCGTTTTCTATAGGTGCAATTTTCTTGATTGAAAATTTGCTGCGACAACTGTTGCTTTTGTGTTAGCTGTGAAGTCTGTAATTATTGTTATTTTTGTAATATTTCTTTGTTCTTTAGTTTTGTTTTGATTTGTTTGTAATTTGTTGGTCTAACCTTTTCTATCTTTCAGTTCTATTCTCAATTTATATTCATATATTGTGACGTCATTTGTGTTGTTATTCTTTGCAGATTCAGTGATTATTTTCATTGATTTCCCTATTTGATTTATTTTGATTTCTGCAAACGTTCTTGTATTGTCAGTCCTATTTGTACTTTATGTATTCTGTTGGTTGACATATGTTTTATATAGGTATATTTCATAAGACACAATTGCCTGTGCACTGCACTTGGATTATGGTATAAACCAGTACCTGATTATTATTACTATTATACAAGACCTTATTAAAGGCTTGTGACCCACAGATATTGGGATAGTATACTGATTAATCAAGTCATTGAGAACTTGTGGTATTATTATTGATTCAGGTGATTAGTATTATTGTTAGACATCATGGCTACATTAGAATACTTCATTACACAAGGGAAAGCCCTTGATAAGACTGGTCAACAATTAGAACAATGGGCAGTTGCTCAATATGACAAAGCATTAGCTGCAGAAGAGAAAAGATTAGCTGCAGAAGAAAGAAAAGCTATGGCGGAAGAGAAAAGATTAGAAAGAGAAGCTGAGGCTGCTGCTGAACAAAGAAATTGCAGATGCAGGTGGAGGAAAGGAGATTTGAAGCTGAACAAAAAAAATTAGAAAGAGAAGCTGCAGCTGAACAAAAAAAATTAGAAAGAGAAGCTGCTGCGGAACAAAAAAGATTAGACAGTGAAGCTGAACAAAAAAAATTAGAAAGAGAAGCTGCTGCGGAACAAAAAAGATTAGACAGTGAAGCTGAACAAAAAAGATTAGACAGGGAAGCTGAACAAAAAAGATTAGACAGGGAGGCTGAACAAAAAAGATTAGATGCTGAAGAGAAAAAAGCAATAAGAGAACATGAATTTGAGTTAGAGAAATTGAGATTGACAAGTATGAGTAATGTTAATCAGGCATCTAGTGGTAATGGTAAACCTTCTACTTACAAGGTTAAGGTTCCACCGTTCAATCAGTCCAGTGACGATATTACATTCTGGCTGGATAGATTTGAACGTTCTTGTCGTACACATAATGTGGATAAATCACAATACGCTAATCAATTATCAGAAAACTTGAAAGGTGAATCTTTGACTAGATTATGCCTTGTAGGAGAAGCAGATAAGGATAATTATGATGTCATTAGGGCGGCTTTGATAAAAAAAATATCAGCTAAGTGAGGAAGGCTATCGCCTTTTATTTAAAACGATGGTGCCTGAGACGGGTGTAGAATTCTCAGAATTCACTGCAAAGGCACGTCTCACAGTTGATCGTTGGATTGAGCTTTCCAAAACAGAAAAAAACGTATGAAGGACTTATGGATTTGTTGCTCAGAGATAAGATTATGTCATGTGTGAACAAACCTTTCCTTGAATTTATACATGAGCGTAAACCCAAATCTCTAAAAGAAATGGAAGAATATTGTTCCCAATATGTCACTGCACACCCCGACGTGACTTTTGGCAACACTAAGATTAAGGAGAGTATGCCAGTTGCTTCAGCAACACCATACAATCCCAATTATTCACACAGATTTCAGGGACCTCAAAACAGATTTGATAAAAAAGGTAACCATAATATTTATCAAAACCAAGGTAACCAATCATTTCAGGGTTCTTCTTCAAAGAACTGGAGACGAGCTGATAGCTCTCGACACAGGGGTGGTCATAATTATAGGAATTTCCGTAGAGGAAGTAATTATAGAAACTATCAGGGTTATCCGTCTTGGAGTCAACAAGATCATAATTACAGAGATACTCATTATAATGAATATGATAATGGTAACCAAGGGAACTATGACTCAAACCCAAATAGGGGTTACAATAGAGGTAACAATAACTACAGAGGTGATAATAACCGAGGTAGATCTCAATACAAAAGACATAAACCACATTTTCAGGCAAACTCTGCACAACAAGAGTCCAATGAAGCCTATAAACAGAGTAAAGATAATAATGATGCTAGTAATATGGCATGTGCCGCTTTTGATTTTGGGAGAGCATCTCAGTGCCCCCAATGCAAAACGCTATTTGAGCCAACCACAGTGTCTACTTTAAGCTGTGGCCATCCTCTTCCTGCTCTTCCAGCATCAGTCGCGCATGATGGAAGAGGTTCTCTTGTCTTACATAAGGGTTTAGTGAATAACAATCCAGTCTCTGTGCTATTTGATTCTGGATGCACCACAATTGGTGTTAGGCAGTCACTCGTAGATCCTTCCCGTGCCACTGGACAAGTAGTCAAATGTGTAACATTTGGCGGCACATTAGAGAAATACTCTACTGCTATCATTAGGATTGCTACTCCTTTCTTTACAGGAGATGTACACGCATGTCTTCTTCCGAATCCGATCGCTGACCTCATCATCGGTCGCATTCATGGAGTCAAAGAATGCACTCCGCAACAAATTTCCACGTGGGAAAGGCAAAACATGCAGATTGCTAACGCTGTAGTCACTAGAGCTCAGGCTCTTAATATGCCTCAAACTTCATCTATTGAAAATAATGAAGTGCATAACCAAGATAATCCCTTGGTAATTTCTCGTGACTCGTTTATAAAACAGCAAGAAGATGATCCCACTCTGAAGAAATTCTTCATTCTTGCAACTAAAGGTGATCCGAATAAAGACACAAGTCGTAAATCGTGGATTACAAAGAAGAATGGCGTACTTGTACGTATGGTTCAAGACTCCATTACGTCAAGTCATTCTCAAATCCTGGTTCCCAAGAATTTGAGAGTTAAAATTTTGCAGCACGCTCACGACTCTCAGTGTGCTGGACACATGGGTTTTTCCCGTACTAAGTCAAGAGTCCTTGCGGCTTTCTTTTGGCCATTGGTAAACAAGGACATACGGATTTATTGTCGATCTTGTAAAGTATGTCAGGAAGTTAAATCCAAAGGTCCACGGCATGCTGCACCCATTCAGGCGGCGGACATTCCTATTCGGCCGTTCCAAAAAATGGCCATAGACATAATTGGTCCATTTAAGATCAAGTCTGCCAGAGGACATCAGTTTATCTTGACGTGTGTTGATATGTGCACACGTTGGCCAGAGGCTATTCCTCTGAAGAGCATTACTACTGCTGATATTGCAGATGCTCTTTGGCTTATATTTTCTCGTCTGGGGTTCCCCGGAGAGATATTGTCAGACCATGGCACCCAACTAATATCAGATACCATGTCTCAAGTAATGTCTACTCTGCAGATAGATAGATCTTTAAGTAGTATCTACCATCCAATGTCTAATGGTATGGTCGAACGCCTTAATAGAACACTTAAAAACTTACTGGGGAAGATAACTGAGGATCATCCTCAGGACTGGGACAGAGTTTTACCTGCGGCCCTCTTCGCTTACAGAGAGGTACCCAATGAACATACGGGATTTTCTCCCTTTGAACTCGTCTTTGGCGCGCGTCCGCGTGGCCCTATGTCGTTGCTTCACGATCTCATAACATCTGACAATATTGACGATGACACAAAGTCATCCTACGAATATGTCATCGCGTTGAGACAAAAGATTATCGAAGCATGCAAATTAGCAACTTCTTCTTCTGAATTTGCGAAACAGAAGGCAAGGCAATTTGCCAATAAGAAGAGATGCTTACGACAACTTTGTCCTGGTGACAAAGCATTTGTATTACTACCTTGTAGGGAAAACAGATTACTTATTTCTTGGAAAGGTCCGTACGATATAATATCGAAAATTTCCGATGTCGACTATATTGTCGATATTGATGGGAAGCATAAAACCTTCCACATCAATATGCTTACTGAATTCCATGAACGTCCGGATTATTTGCAACCCATTTTCCAAGCAACGGACAATTCTCCAGTACCACATGGTCATTACTCATCACTGTCCGTGATACAGGATGAGGAAACAAGTTTTTCAGATGTAAATCTTCCTCTTCCAATGATCCCACTTCATTCCAGTGAATCATGGAAGAACGTTACTGTCTCTCCTGATTTGTCTCTAGGAGAACAGCGACAAGTTTCAACTATGTTGCAAACATTTCAGGATGTACTCACTGACATCCCTGGACAAACGAATGTCATTCAACATGACATTGTTCTAACTGACCATACTCCTATTAGGATTAGACCTTATCCTATACCTATACATTTTCAAGCACAGGTCGAGAAAGAGTTGGATGAGATGATAGATTTGAAAATAATCGAACCATCCACCTCTGCATATTCTTCGCCGATGGTTATTGTGCGTAAAAAAGACAATAACATACGTCTTTGCGTTGACTATCGAAAATTGAATCAAGTAACTAAGTTCGATGCCGAACCTATGCCTTTACTGGAAGAGCTACTTACTCGACTCTCCAAATCTCATTTTTTCACTAAACTTGATTTGTCTAAAGGATATTGGCAAGTTCCTTTATCTGAACGCGCCAAACCTCTCACGGCTTTTTCAACACCTAGAGGTTTGTTCCAATGGAATTTTATGCCTTTCGGTCTTATGAACGCACCAGCTACATTCGTACGCATGATGCGCCGAATCCTATCTTATCGGTCAGATGTCATTGCATATCTAGACGACATCTGTCTTTTCAGCGATACTTGGGAAGATCACTATTCGGGGTTAGATGAATTGCTGTCTACTTTGCGTGAGCACAACCTGACAGCGAAACCCTCTAAAGCCTATATTGGTTTTAGCGAAATTTCTTTCCTAGGCCACCGAGTTGGTCATGGTTTCCTAAAGACAGAGGACCATAATACTAGTAAGATACTTAACATCTCAATCCCTAAGACTAAAAAAACAGGTGAGAAGTCTGTTAGGTCTTATTCAATTTTATGGCAGATTCATTCAGAATCTATCCTCTATCATGGCACCTCTCTCAACACTTCTAAAGAAAGGTTCGCCTAATGTGGTCCACTGGTCTCAGGAATGCCAATGCTCTCTGGATAAGATTAAAACACTGTTTTCAACACCACCTATTTTAGTGCTACCCACTAAAGATAAGACATTCGTTCTTCGTAGTGACGCTTCATCCACTGGGATTGGAGCGGCACTAATGCAAGAGTACTCTGGAACTCTGCATCCTGTAATGTATATTTCCAGAAAACTTAATGCGGCAGAAAGGAATTATTCGGTTTTAGACCGTGAGCTATTAGCTATGGTTTTGGTCGATCCTCAAACTACAGAGATTCCTTCTAGGCGCACATTTCATAGTAGAAACCGACCAAAAAGCTCTTACTGCTATACAGAGTAAGAATTTGAAGAGCTCGAGGTCTACTCGATATGCAATTGCTCTTCAACCTTTTCATTTCTCTGTGCGAGCTATTCGTGGATCAGATAATGTGATGGCAGACATTCTGTCAAGATGCCCACATGATTCCACATAACTATTAGGGCTTAGACTTCTTGATATGTCTAGTTCTATAGTAGTTCCTTTTCTATATCATGATAGATACACATTTGTAATTTAATAATATAATGATTGTATCACTACATAGCGGTTCATTGATGTTTATTCACCGCTGTGCTTTGATGATTTTTTTCTTCATAAATCATAAATTTAAGATATCTAATGCGAAATGATGATATGAATTTTTTAGGCATTGTGTAATTGCCAGAATTGTATTATACTTTGATGACACCTTCCTGGAAAAATATACTTGTAGAGAAATAATTTCTCTCAGTTTATGAGACACATTCTCACCAGTCGCTCCATAAGTCGACTTAGCCTCATATTAGGCGTTATAGGTATTCCTGATATTTTCATCTGCGCATTATTCATGCGTTGTGAGCCTATTGTACGTTGCTCCTAGATGTATTTCAAAAAAAAAAAAAAATGTTCCATTTTTTTTTTCCCGGGAGGTGTGGTAAGACTGTTACGTGCAGTCTTTGATATCTTACAATATTATACATAGGTAATTTTTTAGTGCTTAAGGGAAAGTCATTATTGAGTTACTTCCCTTGAAAGTTGTGTCGGCTCTTTCGATCAAACTCCGCGGATAAATCCATTTTACTGCGATTTATTCGTTGTTTGGGTAATAATAGATTGTTCTTGCTTCAGAATATCTATGGCCTGAATTTATGTGTATTGTTTGTCTGAGTAGGACGAGTCTGTCTTATATCTGTATATCTTTACATATCTAAGTCGAACTATATGTTCTGTTGTCTCTAGAGAGGTCGAAGGCTATTCGGCGGATGTGTCGCTAGAGTGTGGTGTGATTTGGCTTCGTCCCGATAGGGACTGTGTGTTTTCCATGTCGGCCTGTCGCCGGGGAAAAAGTGATCTCAGTATTTGTGGGGAAGGTGATAGTCGTCTAAACCTATCGTGTATGCTTTACCCCAGTGTTTAGTCGTATTGCCAAGGAATGGCAGTTTCATATTTCCTATACCAAGGTAATCAAAGATACTCTTATGAACTCTCGATCGAAGCCACCATTTTCGATAGTTACGATTTGAATGTCTAAGAGAATATATTTGACTCGATGAAAACGACTTCGATTCCTAGCAGCACTATATCCTGTAGATTGCAGTCAATTGTTCATGATCAAATCTACAGAGCAATGAAATGTTTTATGAATGACTAACTTTAGGACAGATTCATTATCTGTATCCAAACGTGAGTGACAGCTCACGAGTGAAGCCATCTTGGAACCAAAACATGTAGTGACTTTCAAGAAGAGAAAAGGGATGCCCGTATTATCGCTTGTTTAGTCCAGAGATCACTGCTACACATGAGAACCCGTTATTAGCGGTTCAATATTATTATATGGAAAAATATGTGCTGAACATTATGTTGAAGAATCGTCGCTAGACGAGATTAGGTTTAGAAGCCATCTGAAATATTGTTTATAAGCTGACGTGCTCAGTCAGTGAAGTCAGATGATATATATGTATGGGCGATACTGAGTGCTTGGCTACTGACAGTCCATTATACACTTATTCTACATGAGTGCCCATGTAACATTGCAAGACCATTTATCCACTGTACTATGATGTATTATGGCAACCTGTGATTTGTCACTATCTGTGCTGTCGAGTGTGTACGTCCAATTAAACTTTAGAAAAGGTACACAGTCGTTGGTGTCGATGACTTCATGAGTGTGAGAAAAGAACATTTTTTGTCAACACCACGAACCTTTATCATCATTCGCACATTATACACTCAATCCATGTCTACACACCACTGCGTAGGTCAAGTTGACATTCCATACACTACAGTGGAGCAAACAACACCATAGAGATCTTATCAACTGATGATGATGATGATGTCTGCTTCCATCCACTTATATCTATCTTTTGGTGGATATCATTAACGGGAATAAAAATCCAACGTTATCAACCTTATCACTATACTTATTCCAGGTTTATGTGGGGTGACAGGTTCCTCTCCTCGTTGCCTTTCCCTTCCTTAACTCAAAAGCACAGTGAGGTACCCATTTACAGATGGATAGACTGCAGCTTGATGCTACAAGGTTTCGAACCCAGTCACGCTGCTTGAAGAAGCAAGCGTTTATTAAATACATACAGGACATTTTTAAGTACATCTACATTTTTAATAAAACCTCCCCTACTTTGACTGGTGTGGGGTAACTTTTAAAACAAAAACATGTATCCTATGATTTCTTTTAAAACTGTAAACGTATCTTCCGAAATACAACTTAAAGAAGTTTTACAGCATGAAAATGTTCTTTAAAATATACTTAATATTTAATTATATCAAATATTTTAAAATACGACTCGACTTACGACCAATGCAACTTACAACCACTCGCACTTACGACGACCATCCAATTAATCCTATTACATTATTTTCGATTCTCGACGTTCGGTCTAAAATCACTCATGTTTCATTATTTAGTACTGTACATTACAGTAATTTGATGTTATAATCTGTACATTGTATTATTTTATTATTTTATTATACAAAGAGTAACATTAGTTAAAAATAAAGAAACAGGCCTACACACTGCAGCGTCCATGAACGTTAAATGTTAACATATCCTTAAGGTTCGTGCAGTATATAGTAATTTTCGATTTAAGATCATATCGACTTTCGAAGGGGTCGTCGGAACGGAACCGAGTCGGGGGTGGCGGACAGTCTGTTTTGTGATTTGTTGATGTTGTCATTTCAAACAGGCTGAAATGCACTGCACTAAGCAAGGACAAGCACTGGAAGTCAATAAGTCACAATAATGACTGACTGTGTTTATTTTTAACTGATCCGGTTTCTAGTCACGACCCACTTTATGTTGAACTCTTAAGAGTGAAATCACCGGCATGTAATGGAGTTGAAAGCTTCGCGGGGTATAAAAATAAATAATATACAACTACAGTACTTGCTTCTTGTGGGACACAGAGACTTCACTAGCAATTATAGACAGACAAGGCATATCTTGGTAGATGTACCAGGTCAACAAGACACTCCTTGTTTTTAAATTTTTTTAATGGGGTGGCTAAGAGGTATGACGTCCGCCTCGAATTCTAGAGGTACCGAGTTCGATTCCCAGTTGACGGGAATATAATTTATGGAAATTTTTTTTCTCAGAACCTGTGGTATTAATGATGTCATACTTCTTTCCCCCCCCCCCCCCCCGCCCCGGTCTCCTGTGTAGTGAGATCGGATGCCTAGCCTTCTCGGACCAGGGCGAAAAAATAGGAAGCCATATGTGCACATTGCGCACGTTAAAAATCCCACGGCAGTTGGAAATCGTAAAGAGTAGGAGGCCTTAAGGCCGCTGCCCTGACAAAATTTGAAAATTAGAAACCTACACCACCACAATATTTATAGAATGTGTGATTCCTAAATACACACATTGGGATTCTCGCTGGTACCACAAAGTTCGTGCCCTGTGCTGAGATCTTACTTGTGTGATCTGAGATTGAAGCACTCATGGAGGTGTCCATGTGCTATGAAGATGGTCTTTCAATCGAAAAACATATGTGTATATCCTCACCTGCATCGATCAAATATAAATGAAAGAAATGTCACAAACAGGAGTAATGACTCTCATTTGGTATTTGACTAATAAGTTGTATTTTTTTTTTTAAATTACAGAAATAAAAAATAAAATACCTAAAACTGACGTCATAAGGGAGACCACAAAACTTCTGCCCGCTATATTAAAAGAATGTGTTAAACAGGCCAGATCTCAGGCTCAGCTGTCATGTTAATGTGGCCTATAACATTTTATGTCATAAAATATCAGTTAATACGCTTAAATGTTTACGTTTGTTTCATATCAATTAGTAAGATAGGCGTGAAAACATCAAGTATTTAACAAGGGAAGTGACTTTTCAATCACTCTCTACAGACAAATAGAACGTGTTGCACGTACGCAAAAATTAACAAATAATGTAGTACTGAAAAATAAATAAATAAATAAAAATAAAAGCAATAGAAATAATGCACGATGTGAGGTAAAAATATAAAAGCAATAAAGTTAAAATAACCGACAAGCCACGATGTGAGTGTATTTTTAAAATAGAAATCTGAGTTCAGAAAAGCAATGGCAAAACTACTGAATGAAAAAAAAAAAAAAAAAAATAGTAATAAAGTTAATTCGTGTAAGTACACCGACAAGCAGACGACAGAAATACATTTTGGAAGGACACATTTAAAAAAAAGCTAAAAAGCTGGCCAGGAATGAATCTGTCGGAGTACACCATAAAACAAAGGGGCACAAAATGTTTCAGATTAATTAAACTAACCTACTGCATAGGCACAAAGGTTAAAAGGTTAAGTTCAACCAATCAACGACACAGACAATACCTAACTGTCATGTCACGTCATCAATGTTCAACGCATAGATGAGCTTAAGCCGTTAACACACTTATGCCAAGTCGTTCTGTCCCGCGCCCTCAGATCAGGGTGTTTCTGTGCCTTCTTCTTCTCGTCTATGTCTATCTCCAGTTTTCTTCTCCATGAGATCTTTGATCTTTCCCTTCATCTCTTACCCTGTGGATTACAGAACAAGGACTGCATGGTAATGCTATCAACAGCTTTCCTCAATGTGTGTCCTATCCGTCTCCAGCGTCGTCTTCTCATCTCTTGTTCTATTGACGCTTGTCTAATTCGTGTTATCTCTTGTTCTATTGACGCTTGTCTGGTTCGTGTCATCTCTTGTTCTATTGACGCTTGTCTGGTTCGTGTCATCTCTTGTTCTATTGACGCTTGTCTGGTTCGTGTCATCTCTTCTTCTATTGACGCTTATCTGGTTCGTGTCATCTCTTGTTCTATTGACGCTTGTCTGGTTCGTGTCATCTCTTGTTGTATTGACGCTTGTCTGGTTCGTGTCATCTCTTGTTCTATTGACGCTTGTCTGGTTCGTGTCATCTCTTGTTCTATTGACGCTTGTCTGATTCATGTCATCTCTTGTTCTATTGACGCTTGTCTGGTTTGTGTCATCTCTTGTTCTATTGACGCTTGTCTGGTTCGTGTCATCTCTTGTTCTATTGACGCTTGTCTGGTTCGTGTCATCTCTTGTTCTATTGACGCTTGTCTGGTTCGTGTCATCAGTACCACATTAGTCATCTTGCTATTCCACTTCAATCCTTATATACTACGAAAACATCCGGTTATAAATACGGCCGTGGACAATAAGCGCGGGAAAGCAGACAAAAAGAACCAGCATATTCTTAAGTAAGCAAAGTTGACAGGAAAAAGTTAGATTACTTGTGAAAACATTGCTAAAGCCTGTATTTCAGCAACAGAAAGTAAGTTTAAATAATACATATTTACTATTAGACTGAGACACAACACGTTAAAAATCCCATGGCACTTGGAAATCGTAAATTCCTTTATACACACATTGGGATTCTCGCCGGTGCTACGGTGTTCATGCACTGTGCTGAGATCCTCCTTGTGAGATCTAAGGGAGGAGATCGGGGCACTGATGGAGTTGTCCATGTGCAATGAAGATAGTCCTTAAAACCAAACCAAACCAGAGACACTCCACATTCGCTGAACGTTGGAATGGCGGAGAATCGTATATACTGATCAGGTGAGAGTTGAGAAGATTTTAGGAAAAGATGTCTATCTGTCATAGTGTGGCCTTATGACCTACTACCATAGCATTTATTCGTGCTAGAGGCTAGTTAGGATGAGAATAAAACTATCATCAGTTATTATTAAAAAAAATACCCCCACCCCCCCCCCCCCCCCCCCCCCCCCCCCCAGACAGCTAAGGGCAAAGTAAAGCGAAGGTGAAAGTGCCGTGTCAACTTTGGACAGGGGACACACGAGGAAGTCGGCGGCGATTGTCATGGAGATTAGTAACGTAGATAGGGACGATAAGAAAACGTGATATTTGACCAATAAATTATCGAATAAAATAAGCTTCCAACCAATGAAATGTAGCCAGCGCAACGCACTACGAAATCGGCGGCAGGAAATATTAAGCCGGCAGAGAGAGACCTGCAGAGCGAGCAATGTATAGGACGCGTCATTTGCGGTCTTGCTCCTAAGTTGAGGTATTCAACAATGAAAGAAATATTCTTGGATGTGTATTCATGCACATGTATATATTGTAGTGAAACATGTTCAAGTAGAAACATCGCCCTACCATTTCGTTTATTGCAGCTCAGTTGTGTATAATGAAACTTATGAATAGCTGAAGAGAAATAATGAAGGATACACAAAATAAAACGAATGAAGAGGATTGAAATAGAGATTAGACATAATGAAGAAACTTACTGAGAAAGAAATCAAATATGGGATTAAGATAACCCTAGAAATGGATAAAGATGATGCTAGTAAGGAATATTATGAAGTACCCTGGATAGAGGTCAAGGATGGAAAATATATTCTTCACGAGGAGAAAAATAACTAAGATTTGTTTGCTGTACAAAAATGCATAATTGTTGAACATTGTTTGATACCAGTTTCTGTTAAATAAAAGTTCATTGTTACTTACCAAGGCTGTTGAAGGATTTGCTCACCAGTTGGTTTAGTTAGATGTATTGTTAACACATCTACACCACTATTCTCTCCAACCAATCGTAACATCTATAAAAGGAACGAACGAACCACATCACCCAGACAAAGTCTAAGAAACCAACAACTCTGGCGGGCTTTAAGCCAGTAAAGATCAAACTTAGAAATGAACACCAAAATAAATAAAAGACCTAGTTATTGAACAACTCACTTAAAAACAAACGGTGTCTTGACTGAATGAATAAACACACACCGGTAACATTGGGTCTTTAATGGTGCCGTATCCAGTCCACATACTACATCACACGGCTACAATAGTGCTGATAATATTAAACATTAAATTAATATGAAACAAATATAAGTTGTCTCATTAATATGAAACCACCATACAACAAAAAAACAACAAAACTTAAACCCATATTTGAACAATCAGTCAATAGTCGGTACAAACGACACCAGAGTCCTCCATTAGCTCGATCAGCTATTAATCAGAATGACTTTTATAACTGTTATCTCTCAATATGATGCCAAAACTATTCATAATGACTATTATAACCGCATCTGTCAAAATGCTGCCAATACAATATTGATGAGAACGACGAATATTTCTAGGGATGTTACAGTGCTGTCAAAATTAATCAGAATGACTATTACAACCATATCTGTCAAAAATCTGATCAGTATCAGTCAAAATAATGATACAATTAATTAGATTGACTATTACAGCCCTATCGATCAAAATGATGACATAATTAATCAGAATGACTATTACAACCATATCTGTCAAAATTTTGATCAGTATCAGTCAAAGTGATGATACAATTAATCAGACTGACTATTAAAGAAGTATTGGTTAAAATGATGACAAAATTAATCAGAGTGACTATTATAACCGCATCGGTCTAAACGATGATAAAATTAATCAGCGTGGCTATTATAACCGTGCTACCACGGTCTCAGTGAGTCAAAAGTTGGTAAGAAAGAACAGTTATTATGAACGCATCTGGCTGAGGTTACAAAATAAACTACTTTAGCAGGCATGATGCACAGATCAAACAAAATGGAGAGAGCAGAACGACAGTAAAAGCTGTAACACAGGAGGGAGGGGTAACTGTATTTCATATTTGACAAAGGTTACAACATCAGGTGTTTCCCAAAACTCAAACGTTCTTTTAGAAGTGTTTGCTAGGTCAGTCAAAGTAAAATGTGTCTTTATCATACGAAACACACAAAACAGTGCCTTTCAAACTTGTCATCAAGAGAACCAGTAAGCAAAAACAAGACGTCTACATGAACCACTTAAAACACTAGACATCTACACTATGTAACTCGTACTAAAACCATATAATGTCTTTTAAATAAGAATGTTGACGAAAAAGGTAACAGAGTAAAAGAGTAGGACCATTATATCACAGCTAGGTAGACTGGAGCGTGTTTATAGGAATACATACATGCATACAAGCTCTCTCTCTCTCTCTCTCTCTCTCTCTCTCTCTCTCTCTCTCTCTCTCTCTCTCTCTCTCTCTCTCTCTCTCTCTCTCTCTCACTCGTCACTGAGTTTCCAAAAAAACTTCGCTACAGTATCTGTCTCTTCTGCCACTGATTCCGACTGTGTGCTTAATTAGGCCTCTTCATGTCTGAGCACAACAGGACTGGCTGTCATAATACCTTGCACCCAAGAACAATGCTCTCTTTGAGTGCCCCGCGAGCTCCAGGCTGAGGATGTGCCTCAAGAGATCTGAACCAATCAAGCCACGGCTGATAGCTTGCACCATTTTCCTGAGACAGCGATCATTAAAAACGCACGGCGGCCTTCACTGGCAATAGCACTTATTCTCACGAAGCAGAACTGCCTATAGTTATGCAAAACTTTGTCATCTAGCTGCTTGTTGGGGACAGCAAATTCACACCTCTCCCTACAGTTAGACACATTAATGTATGCATATTTAGAAACATATTTTTCCCCCTGTGTTCCGAAACAAAAGTCCGTCATGACATTCTGCAATAACTAGCAAGTAATCTGTCCAATAAACAAAATAACGCTAAAGAATAATGGTGAGCGATTTCTATCTCACGTCCGGACAGTAGCACTATTTATCTTATAGTCATTTTCTTTACCTTTACCTTGCACCTTTCAACTTCAACCGAAACAGTAAGCCCGTCAAAACACACACACAGACTTGTAAAAACACAAAAAACGTATAAAAACTGAAAACAGATGATTGAATTTAAAAAAAAACTGCCTGAAATCGAACCACTACAATCACCGACGACGTTTATTATTCTCAACTATTTTTAATGATTTCCTCCTGAAGTAAGCGTTGATTCGTTGCAGGCATTATCTAGAATCGGATATAATATTTATCATACACGTCTACATTGCAAATGTCCAGGTACTGTCACGTGCTGGCTTTCAAAGAATGTATGTATACACTGCTTAGACAGCGCAGATTACAATGGCTTGGCCATGTCCGCCGCATGGGAGAAGGTCACATCCTCACAGATGTCTTCTACGGACAACTGGCAGATGGGAAGAAAACAGTTCGGCGACCACAGCTGAGGTTCAAAGACGTGTGGAAGAGATACATGAAGGCACTGGACATAAATACAGGGCACTAGGTAGGATGAATCTGTCGATCCCACCAAATGACGATGCTCTCTTCGGTGCCACCTCAGTTTGGGCGAAAAGAAGCTCTCACAACAAGCAGAAGAGAAAAACAACATGCCGACAGAAACACCAAGAAAAAAGCAGCTGAGGGCTATCACCTCAGGGGCGAATTCCCATAACCAGTCATGACTGATGGGGTTGTTGTTGCTGCTACTGCTGCTACTGCTGCTACTACTGCTACTACTGCTGCTGCTACTGCTGCTGCTGCTGCTGCTGCTGCTGCTACTACTACTACTACTACTACATCGCAAGTTGAAACACTATTGTGAGACTAGTTATTCGCAAAAAAAAAATCTGCTTATCAAAAGGTAAAGATAGTCCCATAGCAGATATTGCTGTAGGGGAGTGAAGTGTTAGAGACTTATATATACTAGGTCCAGCATTGAGAGGTGGAGTGACCAGTTCCCTTCCTCGCTGCCTTTCCTTTTCCTAACTTAAGAAGTAAGACTGGTACTCGTTTACAGCTGGGTAGACTGGAGCGTAGTGATACTGTGAATCGAAAACGGCAATATTGTCGCGAGAGACCAGCGCTCTAACTACTCTGCCAATCCAGTGCTCCTCTATCAAAAGACAAACATAAATACGATCATTTAAGAAAAGATTAAAATACTTAACCAAAACTATAACTCAACGAAAAGAGCAGATCGTCGACCTCTCCTAATCCAAGGAACTCGCTAAATCGCTACTTTACGTTGACGTCGATAAACGTGAGAGCCGGTGACAAATCAGATCATCCAGAACATAAATAAGGTCTTGCCGCCAATTCATTTGACAGAAAAGGGACAGGTACAAACCCAACGTCCAGGACGATAAACTGTATTCACGGTCGGAAATCAGGTGGGTCTTGGGGGCTGCTTCCAACAGTGTGGAGGTTTATTTGTATACAGATAAAATATGGGCGGTGGTCGGAGACAAGTGACACTGGGCAAGTCATACAACACGGATTGATCTAACACAATATGTGTGTGTGTGTGTGTGTATGGTGTCACAAAATGACTTTTGGGTCGTTCTCTTGTTCGCTACGGCCGTATCCTGGACATTTGTTGTATTGATTATTTACGTGTTTCAGTGACCAGCACCCTCTTTCTTTCTCTACACTATAGCAGATAATTTGTATTTTCCTTCTTACACCCCTCTCAGAGATATGTCGTCTCGTCTGTTTACCTGACCATCCCTGCTGAGATAGTAGACAGGTGATGCAATATTGAAACGACAGGCATATTGGAAATTCCCGCGTACCCAACCTTGGCCGCTACCGATTAACACGTAAATCGCCAGCGTATTTGTCTAATTGCTGATACAGGCAGGGTGCGCGACAGATAAGAGATTACTTGTCTGGGTGACAAATTTTAGACAGACAAGTATGACCTAATAGCTTCCTGTCCGACTTGTATGACAAGATTACTTTAGATAGTAATAATTTGTTACATCTGAAACACAATGTCGTATGAGTTTACAGATGTGTTTGTGAGTTCGTCTGCCAGGCAATCGGATCTTTTCATACCATATATGGGAGACGTGACCTCTACATCACGCGCAGAATTATTCCATATCGGAATATTTTGAAATTACCCCACCCAACATTTTTGTTTGAAACGATTGGCGCTTTCTTAGCTTCGTTACAAACAGATGCGGGGGTAGGACAGACATATGACCTGACACGTTTCAGTGTTATTTCACTGTGAGAATAGCTTGCCAAAGACACAAGCCTTGCCAGTAGTTAGAATCAGGGTTCCATCTTATCAGACCGGGCACCTTTTATTGGAGTATTCATAAGGACTTACAAAACAGCCCAGGAAAACTCTATCAATTTAATAAGGAAAGCCACTGTCTGAGGAAACTGAACACACGGAGTCATAGAGGGAATTATCTTACACAAGTAATGACACATAAGAACACATGTAAGAGGCCTAATCAAGTGCCTTAACTTCATTCATCTGAGCAAAAAGTCTGTGAGCCAGCATTGGCGTAAGTTGTCATTTTACATTACTAACATGTGAACTAATATGTATATATTATGTGAATATTAATATGTGAAAATCGCTAGTGGATGTCCAAGTCATTTGAGGCTGGCAAACTCAGCGTCTAGAATGATGATTTCATGACCCACCACTGCAAGTCTGGTGACTGCTTCATCGCTAGTTTCTTAAAGAGAGCTAAAAGCATAAGTAAGTCCCAAAATCCACATGGAGCAGGGAGGGAAAGATGAAAGAAATGATGTGCATTCTAAGAATAATAGTTACATTTTCAAACTAGTGTGAATGTCTGTATAAACATATTCACTTTAAAATTAATGAAAGTTTCAAATTTTTCTAACTTACTTACTTAGTCGTTCCCCTTCTACCGTGAGGTGTAGAGGTTCAAACTTTTCAATTAGTGTAAATGTAAATGAAAAAATATTCAATTTATATTGTGAACACTTTTTAATCAGTGGAAATGTAAATGTAAACATATTCTATCTGTACTATTGACCTTTCATTTAAATGTAAAGTAAAGATAAAGCTATTCAAATTTAAATGTAAAGAAAGTTATCTCTTGAGGGATTAAGTTTAATTCTCATCGAGGGTAAATTCTGAGTTAAATGGGATGGTGGAATAGAGGGAGAGGGGACACATAACCATGGGTTGGAAAACGCAATACTCAGGACAGCGTTTAGTTTCTATTCTTTTACTATAGTTGTTGGTGATACCAGGAGGGTACTAATCTCTGGAACAAAGTGAGGGTAGAAGTGGACTGACGTAAAACGCGGGACCAGCTTGGTAGTTACTCCTTCAGAACTTACCATAGGAAGTTAAGTAGCCCTATAAGCTACCAAGTGACCACCTTTAAAACTAACTCCCCATCACAACCGTGAAGAAAACTTTTTTTTTGATTATAATTCATTATTCAAATTTTCTAAAACCTTATTAAACTTAAATGATTAGTAAATCTGTTATTTATAATTATACAAATTTAACTTCAATTCAATCATTTTAAATGTACTGCATGTTTGTCTCAGTCAATTGACTAAACACACTCTAAACAGAGCTATACCAGAATAATAAGAATTCCAATGAGTAAATCAGAGGTGGGGGCTTGATGAGCTGAAAATAATAATTGCTTAATCTTTCACAAAAGTTGTTGGCACATTATAGAATTAACGTACTCAGCAAATACAGCATTGTTTTCGCTTTTCTAAATATCTTGTGAAAACTCCCTGGGGATAGAAGCGTCATTACCCTTCTATTTACATCTCTGCCAAGAGTAATCTTGTGCGAAGGAAGACACCTTTGACGAACCACTTTAGATAATCTTGAGTTTTGGCCACTGTTGGACCACTACTGCAAAGCAGGGGAGGCAACCCGTGACATATGGAAAGAAGAGAGAACAGTGTGTTAGTGACAGCAGCTGGCTTTCATTCACCCTGTGTGATAAAAACGTATCTGCTTTCCCTCACCTTCATTAAGTACATCGTCGCTACTACTGAAGCACTAGGTCCTCACTGCATATCTACACCAGGTTCGATTTTCAGTCAGTTGTTCCTCCTGCTAGTCCTCCCCCACCTCTTCGCAAAAACATGCTGCAAAAAACGTTGCTGACTGCCATTATGTAATCTACGATATTCCCCCCCCCTTTCCCCAAACACACACTCACGCATACACACAAAACACCAACCTTAAGAAATAATTAATAGATGAACTTGAAGGGAAAACAAAATTACTTATTTCCCGCTATATAAGACAAATTTTATTCCCCATAAATCTATAGTTACAACAACAACATCACACTGCGTCTTATAAGATGATAATCATGGTTATTGTTCGTGCTGGTCTTAAAGATGAGTTAGAACAATGCTGCTGTACTAAACTTTCAGATCATTAAAATATGTTGTGTAGGGAATTATATGTTATTATAGTTCAATCATATGTTGTGTAGGGAATTATATGGTATTATAGTTCAATCATATGTTGTATAGGGAATTATATGGTATTATAGTTCAATCATATGTTGTGTAGGGAATTATATGGTATTATAGTTCAATCATATGTTGTGTAGGGAATTATATGGTATTATAGTTCAATCATATGTTGTGTAGGGAATTATATGGTGTTATAGTTCAATCATATGTTGTGTGGGAATTATGTTATTATAGTTCAATCATATGTTGTGTAGGGAATTATATGGTGTTATAGTTCAATCATATGTTGTATATGGAATTATATGGTATTATAGTTCAATCATATGTTGTGTAGGGAATTATATGGTATTATAGTTCAATCATATGTTGTGTAGGGAATTATATGGTATTATAGTTCAATCATATGTTGTGTAAAAATCAAACAGTCATTTACTGACACCTTAGAAGACCGTCTCAAATCTATCTCGCTAGACGGCCAAAGTGTGGAAACAAATTGGGCAGCCCTAAGTGAGCAGATCTACAACACTGCTACAGAGGTCCTGGGTCCTTCCATCAAGAAACAAAATGACTGGTTTGATGAGAACTCAGATGATATAAAGCAGATGTTGGCTGAGAAACACCATCTCCATAAAGCATATTTAAATGATCCAAAATCTACATCCAAGAAAGACGCTTTCAACAACATGCGCAGAATCGTCCAACATAAACTACGCCAGATGCGGGATTCATGGCTGAGTAATAAAGCAGATGAGCTCCAAGGCTTGCTGACAGCCATGACTTGAAAAATTTTTACCTTGCACTCAAAGCGGTCTATGGTCCAACATCATCAGGATCATTTTCCCTCCTTAATGCAGATGGAAAAACACTAATTACAGACAAGGAAAAAATGCTCCAGCGCTGGGCTGAACATTTTAATAATATTCTGAACCAGCCATCATCTATTAACGACGAAGCCATCATCCGCCTGCCCCAAATTCCTATAAATGAAGCATTAGATGATGTACCAACTCTGGAGGAAACTAAGAAAGCGATTCGTCAACTGTCTAGTGGAAAGGCCCCCGGCTCCGATTCAATTCCTGTTGAGGTTTATAAAGATGGCGGTGCAGTTCTGATAGAGAAACTTCACATGATCTTCCAGCAAATGTGGCAGAGTGAAACCATCCCACACGATCTCAAAGATGCGTCAATTATACATCTATATAAACGTAAAGGTAATCGAAAACAAGAAATTACGTGTCTCAAGACTGTAACAATCATCGAGGCATCTCTCTTTTATCAATCGCTGGGAAGATATTCGCCAGAATCCTTTTGAATCGCCTTACGGTTCATCTTGACAAAGGTCTTTTACCTGAAAGTCAGTGTGGATTCCGGAAAGAACGTGGAACCACAGATATGGTGTTCGCTGCAAGACAGCGAACAAGAAAAATGCCAAGAACAGCACTGTGACCTGTACACAGCTTTCATCGACTTGACAAAGGCGTTCGACACGGTCAGTAGAGAGGGTCTATGGAAGATCATGGCAAAATATGGCTGCCCAAAGAAATTTATCACAATAGTGCAGCAACTGCATGATGGAATGCAGGCTAGAGTTCAGGAAAACGGTGAGCTATCAGAGCCTTTCCCCGTCTCAAATGGAGTTAAACAAGGGTGCGTACTTGCACCGACTCTGTTCAGTATCATGTTTTCTGCTATGCTGACTGATGCTTTTAGAGACGGGGACACAGGAATCGACATTAGTTATCGTATTGATGGAAAATTGTTTAACCTTAGGAGGCTTCAAGCAAAAACCAAGGTCAAATCACACACCATCAGAGATCTTCTGTTTGCTGATGATTGTGCCCTCAATGCTGGCTCAGAGGCTGATCTGCAGCATAGTGTGGATAGATTCTCCGAAGCCTGCGCCAACTTTGGGCTTACCATCAACACGAAGAAAACAGAAATCATGTACCAACCAGCTCCTGGCACAGTTTATACTGAGCCAATCATTAAGGTTAATGGTGAGAAACTGAATGTTGTGAACAGATTCACATACCTTGGTAGCACACTATCCCAGAACATTGTCATTGATGATGAGGTGAACACCAGGATCTCCAAAATCCAGCAGCACATTTGGCAGACTATACACCAACGTTTGGCATCGAAGTGGCATTAGTCTACAGACAAAGCTGAAGGTGTACAGAGCTGCGGTGCTTCCAGTGCTGCTGTATGCAAGTGAAACATGGACTGTATACAGGCGCCATGTAAAGAAGCTAAACCACTTCCATACAGTCTGTCTCAGGATGATAATGAACATCAAATGGCAAGACAAGATCCCGGATACCGCCGTTCTTGACAGAGCTGGTATCCCTAGTATTGATACTATTCTGATGCAGTCACAGATTCGCTGGGCAGGTCATGTAGTCCGCATGCCAGACCATCGACTGTCAAAGATACTCTTTTATGGTGAGATACAGAAGGGTAAACGCTCCCATGGTAGCCAAAAGAAGCGCTTCAAAGACACGTTAAAGACGTCATTGAAAACCTTTGACATAAACCCAGACACATGGGAAGCTGCTGTGCAAGACCGAACTGCTTGGCGCACATCTCTTCGTAAAGGTGCAGCGGCATGCGAATCATCCAGAAGAGCAGCAGCGGAACAGCGGAGACAAGCTAGAAAGGACCGTGTAATAAAACCTTCACATGAAGCAAACATTCCCTGCCCACACTGTCCGAGATCTTTCCAGGCCCGCATTGGGCTCATCAGTCACCTTCGTACCCATAGACTAACCTAACATATTCCTAAATAATTGAATGAACAGAGTGGTCTTCATCACCCGTGATGGACGAACCACATGTTGTGTAGGGAATTATATGGTATTATAGTTCAATCATACCAACGGGCTGATCACCCGTTTGCCAGTCACTTCGATTACGGAAACAACAGCAAATGGATTGATTTGCCGTTACCCTAAAGACGCCATTAGGCGTGATGGGGAAACAATGGCAAAGAAAACATATCTGCTGTTGCCCTAAGACGCCACTAGGCGTAATGGCCACTGACTGCTTTGACGGTCGGTGGCAAAAAGGATCCTCATTATTTTAAAAGTGAAGCTACATCTGTGAAGACATATATCGTAAGTTCATATGTTGTGTAGGGAATTATATGTTATTATAGTTCAATCATATGTTGTGTAGGGAATTATATGGTGTTATAGTTCAATCATATGTTGTATATGGAATTATATGGTATTATAGTTCAATCATATGTTGTGTAGGGAATTATATGGTATTATAGTTCAATCATATGTTGTATAGGGAATTATATGTTATTATAGTTCAATCATATGTTGTGTAGGGAATTATATGTTATTATAGTTCAATCATATGTTGTGTAGGGAATTATATGGTATTATAGTTCAATCATATGTTGAGTAGGGAATAATATGGTATTATAGTTCAATCAAATGTGTAATAAATTCTTTTGTTTTAAAAGAGGTCGACGTTTTGTGTTATGTACAATAACATGCTTTCGTTCAAAAGCAGGATACAAGAAATATCATATTTTCTGGAAGTAAATCTCAAACTAGCACATAAATGGTTATACTGGGATATTTTCTGGAAATAAATATCAAGCTAGCACATAATGGTTATGCTGGGATATTTTCTGGAAATAAATCTCAAACTAGCACATAATGGTTATACTGGGATATTTTCTGGAAATAAATCTCAAACTAGCACATAATGGTTATACTGGGATATTTTCTGGAAATAAATATCAAGCTAGCACATAATGGTTATGCTGGGATATTTTCTGGAAATAAATCTCAAACTAGCACATAATGGTTATACTGGGATATTTTCTGGAAATAAATCTCAAACTAGCACATAATGGTTATACTGGGATATTTTCTGGAAATAAATATCAAGCTAGCACATAATGGTTATGCTGGGATATTTTCTGGAAATAAATCTCAAACTAGCACATAATGGTTATACTGGGATATTTTCTGAAAATAAATCTTAAACTAGCACATAATGGTTATACTGGGATATTTTCTGGAAATAAATCTCAAACTAGCACATTATGGTTATGCTGGGATATTTTCTGGAAATAAATATCAACCTAGCACATAATGGTAATGCTAGGATATTTTCTGGAAATAAATATCAAGCTAGCACATAATGGTTATTCTGGGATATTTTCTGGAAATAAATCTCAAACTAGCACACAATGGTTATACTGGGATATTTTCTGGAAATAAATATCAAACTAGCACATAATGGTTATACTGGGATATTTTCTGGAAATAAATCTCAAACTAGCACATTATGGTTATGCTGGGATATTTTCTGGAAAAAAATATGAAGCTAGCACATAATGGTAATGCTAGGATATTATCTGGAAATAAATCTCAAACTAGCACTTAATGGTTATGCTAAGATATTTTCTGGATGTAAATCTCGAGTTTCACATAATGGTTATACTGGGATATTTTCTGGAAATAAATCTCAAACTAGCACATTATGGTTATGCTGGGATATTTTCTGGAAATAAATATCAAGCTAGCACATAATGGTTATTCTGGGATATTTTCTGGAAATAAATCTCAAACTAGCACACAATGGTTATACTGGGATATTTTCTGGAAGTAAATTAGAAACCAGTAAATAATGGTTATGCTGCGATATTTGTCTAGGAGGTAAAACAGAAACTAGTCCACAATGGTTATACTGGGATATATTTTATGAAAGTAAATTAGAAACTCGTACATAACGGTTTTACTAGGAGACTTCTAGGGAAAACATTCCTCGTGCATTTTGCCGTGGAATGGATCCCAAGACATTCAATTTGTTATTTTCACATACAAAGGAGTCTTGAACTAAAGGACTTCTTAAAGGATGGCGCCGAGCTTCTTCCGTTACGCGCGCTCCTGGTAAAACAAGTCAAGAAGCACAGTAGCTATGCGCTAATCTCAATGGCTCCGATTTACCCTGCTGACGAACGTGAAAGAGCTCTCATGGTTCCTAAATTTATCCCCCATAATACCATGCACAAATCCTTTCCAGGAACGATAAATACTCTCTTTATAACGTCTCAAGCTCAAAGATGGAAATGACAATCGATGTTATTAAATAACACCCCCCCCCCCCTCCCCAAAAAAGAGATAGCATTTGAAAGACGAATTCTTTACAAGCAGATTCTCACAACAGTTTTTCTTTTTCTTTATAGGACTCGAACTTATAATAGTGGGTTTGGAAGGAGGAGAGGTTTGACGTAAGAATAGAACAGTATAGGGAGGAGACTATTCAATTTCATGTATCATGTGTTTTAGTTTACTTGTGTCTTGTATTCACCATTATTCAGCCACTTTCACTTTGGCTCTCAGTGGAGCATGAAACCACCACTACAGCTGATCCCACTGCAGCTGATCCCGGAAGCCTGAACCAAGCATTCACATGCCTTTGCGGGTGTGGTTTCTGTACTAAACTGTTTGACATGATAAAGTGACCAGCCCCATACAAAACCTTAAATTAGTCACTGTGTACGACATGCCAGCCAGAGCAGTAGTAATATTCTTTCTTTGTCTCTTCATCATTCCCGGCAGCTACTTATGGAGGCTAACAATAACAATTATTTCAATGACAAAGATGTCCCATAAAAATAAAATTTTCAGTCAAAATACACCTCCTTACAATGTGGTCTGACCACTGGTTTTGACATTCAGTATTTAGATTCAGGAGATTATACCATCCCCCGTCAGTCATAGCTTCACTCGTGCACTACTGAGGTGCAGCCTTCAGCTGCTTTTTTTCCTGGGGTTCCTTTCGGTGTGTTCTGTTCTCTTCTGCTGGTTTTGAGAGTTTCTTTTCGACCAATCTGAGGTGGCGCCGTAGGGAGCATTGCCACTTGTTGTCATTGGCAGCTTCATCCTCCCCGGTTGCTGGAATTATGTTCAGTGCATTCGTGTCTCTCTAGCACACATCGTTTAACCTCATCTGCGGTCGCTCGGCTGTTCTTTTGCCATCTGCAAGTTGTCCGTAGAAAAAAATATATTTGGGGATGCGACCAATTTACATGCGGCAGACATGGCCAAGCCAGCGTAGTCTGCGTTATCTATACCGTGTATACACGCATGAAATCCCAGCTCGTGACAGCACTTCAAGATCTGTAACTTTGTCGTTCCAAGAAATTCTGAGGATTGTGACGGTATTGCCTCCCCTGCTTTGCAGTAGTGGTCCAACAGGCTTCAATGGAGTCTATCTTTACACAAGATTACTCTTGGCAGAAATGTAGATACAAGAGCAGTAAAGCTTCTATCACATGGGAGTCTTCACAAGATATTCAGATAAGCGAAAACAATGCTGGCTGTTGCTGAGCACGTTAATTCTGTAATCTGCCGACACTTTCATGAAGAATTTAAGCAATGGTTTATTCTAGCTCGTTAAGCCCCCACCGCTGAGTTAATCAGCAGAATTATTACTATAATATATAGCTCTGTTTAGAGTGTGTGTTTAGTAACTTTGACTGAGACAAACATGTAGTACATTTAAAAGGATTGAATCGAAGTTAAATTTGTAACATTATAAATAACAAAATTTAATAATCACTTAAAGTTTTAACAGTTGGAAAATAATTTGAATATTTATGAAAAGGATTTAATCACTTGAATGGAATTTAACTGAATAAAGGAGGTCACTTTTGGCAGCGGATTTTCACTTAGCTGCCAATGGTAGTTTCTTCTCCCGTTGGGTTAGTTCCGCTCACTCTGCTCGCGCTCGTTCCCACAACGTCAAGAAGTAACGGCCAAGCTGGTTCTGCGTCTGTCTATAAGACCCTGTTATGATGGCGTCTCGCACAACGTCCACTTCTGCCTTCACTTGGTTCCATATATAGTACTTTCTGCTGGTACCACCAATAACTGGTAATAGAAATAAAAAGGAAACGCTCTTCAAAGTATGGCGTGCCTGCAAAAGTCAAGTATTACCATATATGGACATCTGATGCCTTGCATACACTTTCACAAACACATTTGTAGACTCACATTGTCTAAAATGTAATAAATCCATGATTACTTTTAACCAAGGGACCGGAAGCGATTATATCACACTTGTCTGCCCCAAATGTGTCACACAGACAGTAATCTCGTTATCTGTCGTATGAGGACGCAAACTCCGTGTCTTTTCGGTGATTAAGCCGATAGCGCTGACCGATGTACGAGTACATCGCTGGCCGATGTATGTCTATAACCAACGAATCTGGGTAGCGCCAAGCAAATGTGATGTATCATATCAGCCGCTCCTTGCAAATGTGATATTTATCACCTACAGGGTGCTTTGATAAAATCAAATATCTGCTACTTAGCAGAAAAATAACGAGGAAAGAAAGAAAGAGAGAAAGAAAGAAAAGTGCGATAATTGACAGCACATAATAAAAATCAGTACCACAAATGTACCGATACTGCCGGAGAGAACCAAAGATCGCTAAGAGGTCGTCCATTTCGTCACAAGGATGTGTTGCAGACACCGTAGATGGAAGGTAATGAGCTTATTTTCTTTCTCAGCATAGGTTGTCCATGTCTCGCTGCCAAATAGAAGCGTGCTGTTCAAGAGATTATAAACTACCAGAAAATACTCATCCCAATTTTTATATCTATTTCTATTTTGAATAATAATGTACCTCTGCTTCTCTCCCTAAGCACTGCAATTGTTGTAAATTATATTAATATAACAACTGGGAGCTCATGCCATTAACTTGATTAATTATTTAGGAGATTTAGCAGCGTTGGATTATTAACTCATCTCGCAGGAACTTTCCCAGACATCCTTTTTCTCGCTGAAAAAGCTTCTAATATTTTTTTTCTCTTAATTATCTATAGAGCGTCACTTTTCATTTAATCCTTTTAACAGTGTTCTCTTCATCTGCCTTACCAGCAAGTCATCACTCGCTACCTTCCGGGCCATTAGAATGACCTTCCCTAGAACTGTACTTTGTCTTGGACCGTACTCTTGTTCACTTTCACTCAGTCTTGTTCAACCTCACTCTAAATCATGACATCTTCAAGTGTCTTCTTCATGAGATTAATGAGCTTAAGTGTCACGTAGACAGTGACTTAATTTATTTTTCCATCTCGTCTCAATGTTATTACTCTTTAATGTTCTGTTTTCCTATACATTTTGTTTCTCTTTGCTTTGCTACCTGTGTGGCCCAATTGTTTTCTCCTTCTCAAACCCCACCCGAGGTTGTTTACGTTCGAGCCTGCAGCGGTCAGCGAACGATAATGTTATGTCAGCACACCTGGCCTGATCAGAAGAACGTCTGTTACGCTTAAAGTGTTAGAACGAGCCAAAGACGGTTTCTGTGAAAGAAACGGTTCGTTAGCGGCGGGTACCCTCTGTGGTCCGAACAGGGGAATTTCTCTGGTCGCTTTAAAACGTTTGATCACAAGCGGCTAGTACCCTTTGAGGCCTGGGTAACGAGTTTGATCTGTTTCAGGGGGAGATAACAATCGCGGTCAGTTTGTGGGTTGTTTGCCCTTAGATGAGCAAAGAGCACATAATATTATGATTGTCTCTCTGGGGGAATTTTCGCAAAGTTGTTGCTTCTGAAACCTTTGTCTTACCCGGTATTACGCATTACGCCGATACATCTGTAGAAATATGCAGGCCAGGTGTCCGGGGGGAGCGTCCTTAGTAATCTATAAGAGTAGACGGATTTAAATAGACAAAGACATTCGTGAATATTCCTGGCCCGAGATGGACCATCATGAGATAGGCAGACTTTAACAGAACTAAAATGTTAAGGCCTTTCTCTAGTCATTTTCGGGGTGAGTTGACCTATCTTATAATATGATATATTCATGTTACAGAGTTATATTTATATCTGATAGGGAGGTGACTTCATCTAGTATTTAATTCAGTGCTAGTGTTGTGCCGTATTCAGCCTTTATTAAGTGGTGTTTAAGCTGTTTTTGGTTTATCATGGGTTAAATGTTAAACTTATAATAACACTCACTAGGCGTAGAATAAGTCCACAGATGCTTATCATGGGTTAAGAATAGGCATTAACTGTCATTTCTGTAAGATAACGTCAGAGGTGGATTATTCACTTAAACACTGAATTATAGGAGATAGTCGCTTATTCCTTGTTGATAGAGATTTTTAGTGGCTGGGGAGAATCATTTTATGCTTACTTGTGTAGCTAGACTCTAGCCATAACTTTCACAAGAGTAGCCACCAGCCATAGGAAACATTTTACATTATGACTCAGTCACAACTGTATTATAGCAAGAACATTGCATTTTCTTTGTACTCATTTTGTGGAATATTAATATATTTCCCCAAGGGGACATACGATTTATTTGTGTAATGTCACATGCTGTAATCTGCTTATGTAAATTCAGTTAATGTTGTAAGATAAATAACATAACCATTCGGCTGTATGTTTATTTTGGAGAAGAGGAGTAGATTTTGCTGTTAGAACATGTTACTGACAGGTACATGGATGTACAATAGATATTAAGCCTATGCGGGCGCGTGTTGATAATTAATATTTTTAAGGAACAGGAGACATGGTTAAAGACAGCCCTAAACTATCATAGCAATAACTACAATAAATTTAATCCCATAGTGGAGCGAAACTTTCTGTATAAAGTTAGTGTGATTTATTATTTGCTTGATGTAAAAGGGTGTCTCTTTTTGGGTCTCAGTTTAGGGATACCGAATTGCTAGAGTCAAGTCTCCAGTCAGGCGAAGAATGTCACATTCTCTTCGTTCTAGAGGGATTCTGAGTACATCTAGCATCACGAGTCGTCAACCCCCATTCCTGAACCTAAACCTTTTTGTCAACGCCAAGTTAAGCTCACGCAATGCAACGAGCCAACGCCAAACCTGGAAACATCGAATGCAGTAGTAGTTCTCTACTCGCCTATTGGATTACCAGTCAGAGCATTGCGGCTTCCAGAATATCCAAAACCGCCCAGCATGTCTATAGCAGAATCTGATAGCACCAAGCCTTTGTGTGCCTAAACGGGGCACTCAGCCAAGCCACGGTCAAGCAAGCCCAACCAGGATTTACTGCCTAGTACGAAAGGCCAAAAGCGCCGGATAAGAGCGCTAGGGACTGCCTTGTCCTCAAGTAACTTCGTCTGGTGTATTTCTGGGTCTATGTAGAACTTCGCACGTATGAGCAGCCATCTATGGACAGAGTTCCAGCCCCCCTCACGCCATTAGAGGTCACCAACGTTTAGCACCAACAAAGAAAGTTTTGTAGGCTAGTCCCTCACGAAGGATCTACAAGTAATACACTTTCTGGAGCTAGCATTTGGTCCCACGACCGCGGACAGGCTGTCGCTCAGTTCGGTTATTTGGCCAGCAAGAAAGATAGACAGATTTCCAGCCCCCCTCACGCCATTAGAGGTCACCAACGTTTAGCACCAACAAAGAAAGTTGTGTAGGCTAGTCCCTCACGAAGGATCTACATGTAATACACTTTCTGGAGCTAGCTTTTGGTCCCACGACCGCGGACAGGCTGTCGCTCAGTTTGTTTATTCGATCAGCAGGAGATAAATAGAGTCTTCCAGACCACCTCGCGCAATTAGGGAGGAATCACCAATGATAGCGCCTATACAGTGATTTTATTCAGGTTAATTCCATCACCCAAGGAGGATATGTACGAAAAAACCACTTACTGGAGCTATTTCATATGGTCCCCGAAAACGGACGGACTGACACTCGATTTATTTATCTCTCTGTGTTCTACAGGTTTTATGAATGGTGATCTGTGTGTGGTTGTTGGTGTATATGATTATTGATGACTATTGATGATTATTTGATTATTGATGTAATTTATGATGTTGTGATGATATGCATTATTTTCATGCTTTTCTTTATTTAATAAAGTTTACACCTTTATTAATACGCTGTTCACGACCTTTCCATCCATAAGTAACTTGTTTTTAGCTCTTTACTATAATCTCTATGTATGATAAGAGAAAAGAGTGAGAGCAGGAGGTGCTTAGACAGACATAAGTAAGTTGAGGCTTGGAGAGAAAGATCATTTTGATAAATCTTCTTCCAGGTTGTCTCAAGTCCATCTCCTATTTACACCTTTCTGTGTGTGTAATCTATAACTCTGTCAGTCCACTATCCCTTGTCGATTTCACTACTGTTGTCCAACTCGACAAATACTCTACACTCAAACTCAACCACGACATTAAGTGAGACTTCACAATAACTTATTCATTAATTCCTTCATTCATCACTTTTCAACTCCCCAAGGAGCACACCCTTTAACAAAAGGCAAGCCAAGTCTTCCTGTTACATGCCATCAGCTCAAGGTCTTTGCATGTCTTCTCCATGTGCTTCATGTCTGTCTCCATGTGCTTCATGTCTGTCTTCATGTGCTTCATGTCTGTCTTAATGTGCTTCATGTATGTCTCCAGTTTTCTTGCTTATGTATTCTTTGGTCTTCCTTACCCTCTTTTACCCAGGTGATTCTAGAACATGGACTGCCTGAATCAGTTAATGTGTTTAATATCGCAAGGTAAATAAACGTCAGCGCTTGATTGGACACACAGTTAGGACGCTTGCTGATAGCAGTACTAGGCAGTCTTTGTTCTGGAATTCCCAGGGTATGCGAGCTAGACGTAGACCAAAACCAACAAAACGCACGCAGAAGAGAAATGGAGACAGAAAAGAAAGGAGTAAAGTAGACGTGCAAAGTTCTTGAGCGGACGCCACAGGGCAACAGGATCTGCTTAATGTACTGAGGGCGTAAGCTCTGTGCGTAGCTGACAATCACGGAACGAATGACTGCATGTAAATAACAAACGTCTATGATGGTCACATAACTACATATACATACAAACATCACCAACCAAACAATGACGTCGCACAGCACGGACAAACTTGCGAGGACTACGGGTGTCTTAGTGGCAAAGGTTAAAACGTAATGAAAAAATAACTGTTTCTTTAACAATTAAATATAAAGTATAAACATATAAGTGATTGTACATTTGAGCTTACATGTCTATTCGCAAAACTACTCTCTGCTTCTCAAGAAATAATTGACTGCGAGATGCTGGATAGCCAAAATACTGTGATCTCTGAGGTACGCGCACATGAGAATTACCTGGCATTGACAGTTCAAGCGTTCCGAAGTCAGTACGCGTAGTTCCAGGCCCTTTTTTTACCGTAGCATCCAACGTTCTTACAATTGGCAATATTATGATATCAAACAGCGATCCTCTTCCTACAGCAATGTTCGCAGCTACGATGGCCACCACATTATTAAACATGGAATGAGCAATGTGTCGGCGACAATTTGAACGAAGACTGGCGCTGAGAGTGAAGGATTTGTGATTTATTTTTCACAGCATGTCTAAAATAACATGGGTGTAAACATTTACTGCGCACAATAAAAAACGCAAAGTGTGGTGAAATTATTTATATTATATGAAGAATTACAAAAATGTTTCATTAAACTTCCGTAGGCTGCTTCACCCCTGATCCAGCCGTTAACATAAAATATACCTTGTGATACTCACGCAGACAGAAAACCGCCGACAAATTTGCTCCTACATCTTCTCTTTATTAAAAACGCTCTGACCATTTTCTACATTCCTGTCTCGTATATTATTTCGAAGTTGGAACATCACCAAAGCTTGAAATGTCTGGGGTCTAGCTGATAATTTGCTGATAAAATTTTCATTTGAGCAGAGTTTCGACACCAGATCTGGTTATTCCTCCAGTCGATCTTCCTGAACCTTACCGATCCCCCATCTCTCACAGGACAAACAGGTTACCAGAAACTAAATGCACCCTGACCTAATTTGGGCATTCGCCAGAAATTGCGAGTGGGATAACATGAAAACTATTGACCATATTCCCTCATTTACACTTGGGACAGTGGATGTAAGTGACACCACGTTTATATAAGCCTCCCTGAATATTTTATTGTTCACGATTAACACGTGGATGCCAGCTACCAGCAGTACAACGATGTTTACATAAACCACGACCTGGGCAAAAACGTCCCTAGGAGAGGCAACGTGAATTCAAGGCAACTTATAACGTAGATGCCGGATGTCATTAAGCTCTCATTGTCTCCACAGACAGGAAAGCAATCCAATACGTGTGCACACAAATACTCACACCGACGGAACACTTTATATTTTTAAAAAATAATATTATGGGACCTGGTCAGCTGCACACCTGACAGTTAAGACACCCGACCATAAGAATAGATCACTTCAGACCAACAGCCGTCTTCACATCTGCAGTGAATCTCTAACGTCTTCCGTCTCTTTTCTTAATAGGAGGCCTAAATTCTGACAGTATCTTTCCTGTCCATCTAGACCAGGGTTCTTAATCTTTCTTGTGCCACGGGCACCTCTGATTGTCCGGTAAAGGCCACAGACCCCTTTGATTGTCCTGTGAAGGCCGCGGACCCCTTTGATTGTCCTGTGAAGGCCACGACACGCTTTCTTAGAAAATGTGGAAACACAGGCATTATTAAAATATTTGCACACAATGTCTTATTTATATTACAAAGAAAAACCGTTAAGGTTACATATAGTCCAGCTGAACTACAAAAATAATCTGTAAAAAAAAACAATAAGTTTCTTTAAATAGAAAAATGTATGATAATTTGTAGAGTAATAATTTTTGGTGTAAATAAAATTTAAATTTATGCTATGTACACGGGATCCCTAATCCATTCATGTACCCATAAGGGGTCCGTGGACAACAAGTTACGAAACCCTGATCTAGATACATCCAGAAAAATATACTTTTCATGCAAACACAAACATCAATTCAGTCAGTGTAAACTATACACCAGCCAATCGATAAGATCATTGGACGCGATAGTTTATCGGAAAAAAAACTATTGAGATTTCCATGGCCATCTAAAATGACAACTAAACAATGGATGAAGGAAGCGGAACACGGAGAACAATACATGCAAAGCTTGTATCATAATAATCATCATCGTTTTCCTTTGCGCTCCTTATAGAGCATGGAGCAACCACTGTAGCTTGAAAAGCTCGCAGGAAATCTGTACTAAGCATTCACCTGCTCTTGCATTGGTTGTTTCTGTGGTTATTTGGTTTACATGACAAGGTTGCCAGCCTCCTGCACAACCTCATAACTAGTCGCCACGTACTGAGGTTGCAGTCGTCCTATCTTTTCTTTGTCTCTTCAGTGACCACCGCGGAGCTACACGAGGCAAAGCGTACAAAATTACAATAAAATACTACTGCCATGCACACTAATCCTCCTCCTGACATATTTATTATATACAGCTCAAATCTGGATTAGTTTTCGCTGCCAGTCTTGAACTCACAGTGGTTAGATAGTTGTAACAATGACACAGATTTCACTAGAGTAACATTTTCTGCAGGAATCGATATCTCTATGCTGCTACCAGAAGTCTGACTACAGCCAAGAAGGCTGTACAGCGCAGCATACATGAACTGTGCGATCAAGATTTATGCGAAGGTTTCCTGTGGCGCAAACGCAATTTGAGATGCGCGTAAACTGAGACGATATTTCTCCATAGAAATGCCCTACGTTACAATTAGGAGGATGCTTCTACAAAGTAGACTAAACTAAAACGTAATAACAATTTTCATAAAAAGCACATGAAAACCAACATATCAAAATAAATAAATAAAAACATCAAATTATGAATTTTAAATGTAAAAGCGACATTTTTAGCATTTCCGCCACTGCTCGTGTTATTTCTAATTTACGTAAATAGAAATCGGATAATTCGCGATCGCACTGGATCTGTAAATTAATCATGTAGTGACAATATCTCAGAATAATTAAAGATACAGTATGCTTGTTTCTTTTCTTACCACAGCTGCCTTTAAGCGTCCTTTAAGATTCAAAAGCACCCCTGGACTAAAGGGTAACTTTATGTTTTGCGTAAGCGACTTCATATTAACAACTTTTTTAACGATCAAAATCGTATTTGATATCTGTCACGTTTCAAACCTTTGGAGCTCAAAATGTCTTTGTTTCACTCTTGGCACATTTTAATCTACAAATTTTGACCCAGCCGATTTAATTGTAAGAACAAAAACAATGCAAAAAATTGGTGGAAATAACTCCATTAACGTAAAGGTTTCAAAGTAAGAGAAATCATGCACCTGGGATTATAGACTGTGTTTCGTATCTGAAGGGGTGGGCGACGGATGGTGAATGGTAATGTGCCGATAAAATCAATGTTTTCTTTAAACAACTAGATCAGCGAGTGTTTTGTTTTAAACGCAACCGTAGTAATAACCAACTTTCTTGTGAGCTTTACATTAGGTTCTCTAACTTACCGATGTATACTTATAGTTCAAAGATTAATTTTCCTCTTGGGAACAACTACAGTAATTATCAATTATGACTTCAAATCATAAAACAAGTAAAAGGAAAAAAAAACTTTTACTGTTGTTACTAAATACACCGAAGAGGCAGAAAATAATGTTCCATACGTTCTACTGCATAGTGGATAATCATTTGTCATAAAGCATTAATTCATAACATGGTTCACAATATAAATCGTATATTGTTTGTGAACTATGTGACGCATTACTGAGTAATAGTAACTGGTCATCTACTTTTCTTCTATGCAAATAGACTGCATGGAACATTATTTTCTGTTTTGTTCCTTTGGTTTTAGTGCAATTGGTACAAACAATAAAGTGACCCCTAGATCCGGGTTTTTCCCCATTTCTCTACTTGATTATATAATTAAAAGAGATCCGTGTTTCCAAATCACAGTCCGCAAAGCAACGCTAGGGTTTCCGAATCTTCAGATACAAAAATAAAAACGCTTAAGCGCTTATCATATATTTTATCCATAAGTGTGTAATGAAGTATAAAGCAGAAGTTAATTTCATGTAGAATCAGCGCCCCAGGCTTTTTGTCAATGTGAACAATTTTTTTGACTGCAAGCTATAAACTCCTTGAAAATTTATCTGTGGCTTTGCAGTGCATTAAAAACCTGTGTTTAAAATTTGTTTTAAATATTTTTTATTTTCTTATTTCAAGAGTTATTTTTTGTTGTTTTTAAATTTAAGTAAAACGTAATCGATCCGCAAATAACATTATCAGTTTGCGATAAACGAGTCCTGAGCACAGGAGGCGGATTTCATTATTCAGTATATTACACGGAAAGTTAATATATATATATATTTATTTTGATAAGAGTTGTAAATTACTTTTTTTTAAATGAAGTTGTCAGTTGTGTGTATGTCTGTGCACGCGCGTGCGATAGTGTGTGTGGAAAAAAAGGGGGGGGGGGGGGGGGAGAGAAGTTTCAATATTTCTCTCAAGAGAGACAATCTTGTTGGAAAGAATACACCTTGATTATTTGCAGTTATCGCCCATTTAATTGATGATACAACTACAACAAAAATTAATTTTAATTTTATTATTTTTACGACTGATTATTGTATTGTCATGAGGAATACACAACTATGCCAAGTTTGAGAGCTATTGTTAGTGCATTAAAAGCCTGTGTTTAAAATATTTTTAAAAATATTTTTTATTTTCTTCTTTTTGGTGTTATTTTTTTTGTTTATAAATTTAAGTCAAATGTAATCGATCCGCTAATGACATTATCAGTTTGCGATAAACGAGCCCAGAGCACAGGAGGCGGATTTCATTATTCAGTATATTACAAGGAAAGTTAATATTTTTGTATGTTTTATTTTTTATTTTGATATTACATTTGTAAATTACATTTTTTTAAATGTAGTTGTCAGTTGTGTGTATGTCTGTGCGCGCGCGATAGTATGTGTGTGGAAAAAAGGGGGGGGGGGGGGGGAGAGAAGTTTCAATATTTCTCTCACGAGGGACAATCTTGTTGGAAAGAATACACCTAGATTATTTGCAGTTATCGCCCATTTCACTGATGATACAATACAAAACACACAAAAATTAATATTAATTTTAATTTTGTTACATTTACGACTGATTATTGTATTATCATGGGGAATACATTATCACCCCTCGTGTGCCGACGGTCAAGATAATCTGGGCCTAACACCATATTCCCAATATGCCTCAATGGGCGTGTAACGGGTTCCTTTACCTTTACCTTTTATGGGGAATACATAACTATGCCAAGTTTCAGAGACTATCTGTTTTGTGCGCCCATTTTAATTTTAAGCCTGTTATTTTTTTTTTGTTTAAATTTTATTCAGTTTATTGCACTTCAGAGTTGTAAATTACTGTCATGAAGTCGGATTCAAAAGCCCGTCATTCTTTACCCACACGAAACGCCATATGTTAGAAATAGAAGAATGCAGAGAGAACCAATGAAAACGCACCTTTATGCAGTGTTTACAAATAACGTACTAGCATAACAATGGCGATCTCAAATGTGTGTAACATGGTTTCAGTAGGAGATAAAATACAGCGATATGAGCGAAGTACAGCATGGCAGAGGTCAAGAATCCACAACTAGGAATGTTTTAAGTGTGTGCAAAGACCTCCACGGAAAGTATATTATTACGGGAGAAATCTCGGGTGGAATGTATCGTGACATCAGGCAAGTCAAAAATATGCTGTTTGGGCTACGCATACAATAAAACTAGAGCATGTAATATAAAGTCAATTAGTTGGATGGATAAGGATTAATTCAGGGCATATTTTAAGCCTTGGTTGAGGAAAATCGATCCAGAGATAAAGAAGATAAGTGAAATCTTAGTTTTCAATATTTGTACATCAGGACAAATTAGGCATACGCAAACACCCCTTTAGCCTCTGCTCTCCCGGTCGCCGGATGTGACGTATAAATAGACCTTGCCCTCTGCTAATCGAGGCCAGTCAGATTTAAAAATCACAGCGAGCAGAAAAAGAATAAAAGTGTTAATGAAGAGTGCCTTTGCCTTTTGAACCTGAGAGCAGATCATTCTAACCATTAACAGCTCGACTGTATGTGCCTGAGGGTAAGAAAGAATGTATATATATATATATATATATATATATAAGTGTGTAAATGTGTTAGAAAACTACGGTGTGTTTCTGGTGGACTTACAAGCCTGTGTATATTTAAATAAATGGCGAATGGAAGCCAGAGTGAGTCATAGTTTTAGAAAAGCTTTTCTTTATTTCTTGATGGAATGGACCACACACCAGGAACATAAGGAAGGATGAAAGGAATTGTTTTACTGTGTTGATTAATATATCACTTAATATTTTACACAAGACCTAATAAATGTATGGAGGCGAATCATGGACAGTTAGCTATATCCAAGGAATTGGAGAAAGATATGGTCACAGTGAACTGAGGTGTATTAATGCTGTCTTGATATGACCTGTGCGTCTACCTGCACTCTGTCGTCTGAAACTATCTCTTACCTCCTACTTCTGTAGAAAGAGGACAGAGATAGATAATATAGTGGTGAAATTGAATATATTTCAGGTTGTATCCTGTAACTAACGTCCAGCGAAAGGAGCTTGACTCTAATATAGGAGCTAGTGGTGCGAGTGCCCTTGATGCACCCAGTCCTAGGCCTGGAGGAGACACAAATTCCTGCCAGAATAGAGGTGGAACAGAATCAAAGTACATAATAAAAGATGAGTGGCCACACAAAGCTGCTGTTCAGTTCTTCCAGCATCACCACAAAATACATAGTATAATGATGAACACACAGTGCAATTTTATCTAGGCAACCGTCCTAGTCAGAAGTAGACACACTTAGAAAACTGTGGAAAAGTTTGAAGCAATAGTAAATAAAAACTGTCTTCAACATAGTGATTTCAAGAGAAAGAAGAGAACAGTTATATACAGTAGTTCAAAAAGACTATTGATAACTAAGAACATTTGTTTTCAATTGTGTTATTTGTTTGCTTATGTAATTGAATTTTGAATGTTCATGACATAATTTCAAATAGAAAGTAATATTTGTAAAATAAATTGTAAATATTTGTCGGCGTCTGTGGCCTAATGGATATGAACGCAGTTTCATAATCCAGATATACCAGGTTCGAAACCTGCTGCAGGCGGTTTGGTAGCAGATCGCTTTGTGTGGATTTTTAACAATGGTATAAGCGCCGTACCGTTCAGAAAGCAATGACAAACTACTGAATGAAAAAATTGCCTAGAAAAATCACAAACAGCCAATAAAAGCTGGGGTTGATTGCTGTCGTGGAATATTCTAATCCACATATATAAATTAAAAGGTAAATGTAAAGCGTAACAAATAAATTCTAATAAAGAAAAGAGCAATGGTACAATAACAGTGCTGTCACAAGGAATGTACTCGAAATCCCCTTTGTTTTATGCTTCGTCTGCAAATTGTAACGCTTTCACGTTGATAGTAAAAGCCTACTATATTATTACCCGCTTTCTTCAATGAAACGTGTGCTGTATTTCTTGGAAAAACATTGAGAGGCAGACTGCGTAATGACCTAAATTAATCCTAACATTAATTATACTGCGTTACCAAAACGAACGAACAGATGGACTCAAATAGAAAGAGAGAGGGAGGGCTGAAAATCAGGAACGCATGCAACACGCGTCGCGCGATACACAATTACTACTATCACGCGTGTAAGGCCACATGCACTAACTTTTTTTTCAGACGGACAGTGATAAATTCACTACCCTTCCCAGAGTTAGGTTTTAAAATCCCGAAAAACGCTTATTAGAAAAGATAACATTAGATGGGTTTACGTTTGAAAACATTACAGTACCCAGACAGCACATCTTCGAAACAGGAGGTCGAAGAAATTGCATATTTTGAACGCAGCCACTTAGCTCTTTTAAATTTGTATATTTGGGTTCCTTAGGGTTTGCTGACAAAGAATATGTAAAACGTTACGCAAATAGTCTAGGAATTAACAAGTTATAACCAAAATAAAATAGTGGGGATGCCTGACAGCATGAAATCATTTCTGCTCATAAAATTTTTTTATAACGTGTTTGAAAAAAACCTTACGTACAGAAATAGCCTACCATGTAAACTCCAAATTGATTGGAGCGCAACAAATATAAGACTAAACACGATTGGTCGGACTATAAATACTATATTTGGTTGTTAGGGGAGACGTAGGAAGTTAAAATTTTTTCAAACCCTTGTCGAAACGTGGCTCCATTGGCCAGACTCGCTGATATACTCACTTAGGAGCGTTAGTTCGAGACCACTAGTTCAAATAAGCTTGATAAAGCAACAGTGCGTTGAAGCCAGCTCACATTTTTGCTAAAATAAAAGCCTGGAACATAAGCAGATGGGAATTTGTGCCAGTATTTGTGCCAGAATTCATTGCTAATCAACGTATCTGTGTTTGTTTCCATGAATTGTGGTAAGCTTGAAACATTCAGTATCTTTTAATGAAAATTGAATGTGAATTGTTACTTTATGCCTGTATATATGTGTAGTTCAGTAGCAAACATGATGTAAAGCCTATAATGCTCCAGCCTGAACAGAAGGTGTCGGAGGAAAGTAAAACTGCATGGAATGGCCAAACAGTACACTGACACCTAGATTATTGATTAGACAGAAATAATGCTGGAAGTACAGAGGCGTAGTAACCATTAAGGAGGTTAATGCTGGTATAAAGTATTTCAGATGAAGCTGACAGTTGGCCTAACGCTCTGAACTCAATGTTTGTGATGTATTGTGCTCAGTGTAAAAAGAGAGTATCAATTAGTTATGAAGTAAAAGGTACATCCTTCTTGTTTTCAGGGACCGTGGTCTTGATGGTATTGAGCAGCACCTGGTCAGAGCTTTGCTGAATCCAGAGTCGGACAGCATACTCCTTGGTCCATTTAGCTATCAGTGAGGTGTCTCCAGAGCACAGGGGAGAAATCGAGCAGAGGAGTCCCTTCCTGCCGCCATCACGCAAGATAAGCTGATGTGGCCAGCTGAGCTCAAAATTATGTACCCCATCTTAAAATAACATTGTAACATAAACTTAAGAGGGGAAGTAAATTGTTTTAATAACAGGAACTGAGAACATCTCCAATACTAGCTCCCATAAAGACAAACTATTGAAGTCATGATGACAAATACCAACAGAGCTTAAACAAAACAAAACCAGTATTACCTCATATTACTACTACACAACTGACACACATAGGATACTTTTAATAATATATGTCACTACAATATTCATATTGAGAAATTCTGTACATATAACTTGTAATTAAAATTGATTGTGATTCCTGGTTCCCTTTGTATTTGAATCAGGACACATATTCATTCATAACAGCAATGAATACATATTGTTATTTGAAAAGTTATCAGTGACTCCTTTAAGATATCCTTTAGAGTGTTATATGTATGTGAGTGTCACAGTGTTGTCAAGTGTGGTGGAATAAATTAAATTGTTTATCTGTCTGTTGTTGTTATGACTTACACTTCATCATACACATACCCTAGACATACAACGTAGTCATCACACTATTCCAGAATAATTCTGACTGAGATATATATATATATGTGGCAGCAAGTAAGGTTATCTATAATACACTACTCTTATTAGATATAGATACCTTCACAGCTGATCTCAGTCAGTACACTAAGTCCCCTATAAATATTTATAACATCCCACTTCACCACATATATTGGGGTCTCGCTCTTGGGATTTTGAATCTTTCACTATTAAAAATATTGGGGGTAATTCACTTCAGGGAATAATAAGAATTAAAAGGTATCCTTGGGTGGAATTAAATAAGGTTGAGCTCACGGTGCCTGTGTTGTCCATTAGATATATAGTTAGAGATTGAATTGTTGGTTAGACATTGTATAAATTTACCTGATAGACAATGGCGGACCTGGCCAAGTTTCGATCTGCTGCTGTTCAGACTGCAAAAGAGTTAGGATTAGATGGGCAAGTTATGGTTGCCTATGTTACTACGGAATGTGACAAATTTATTGAACGCGAAGAAAGAAGGTTTGAAGCCGAAAGAAAGTTAGAGGCTGAAAGGGAAATTAAGAAGTTACAATTTGAGGCTGAGGCTGAAACTAAGAGGTTGCAGATTGAGGCTGAGGCTAAGAAATTGGAAGCAGAAAGGGAAGAGAAGAAATTAGCTGCAGAAGAAAGAAGATTGACTGCAGAGAGGGAAGCAGAAAAGGAGGAGAAGAGATTACAAAGGGAACATGAGTTACGACTAAGGGAGTTTGAGTTTCAGGGCCATGCTCCTGAAAATGGTGCCAGTCCCTTTGCCTCTGATGCCACTGCTAGCCAAGGAGCCTCAACCTCAGCTATGAATTTTCATTTAGATCATTTTGTTGAGAAAGACGATGATATAGAGAGCTACCTAAATAGGTATGAACTATTAGCTACCACATATGGGTTAGAGAGAGAAAGGTGGAGCTTAAAGTTATCTCAAGGACTTCGTGGGGCAGCTTATGAAGTTTTTGCAAAAATGAGCAGAGGTGATCAGGAAAATTATGACATGCTAAAGCAGGCTCTTTTGTTAAGATATGAAAAGAATGCAGAATTTTATAGGAAAAAATTTAGGAATGCTAAACTACTGTCAGGTGAAACCTATCACCAGTTCTCTGCACGAATAGAGACATACTTGGAGAAATGGACTTCTCTGGGGAAAACCCAAGATCTTAAGGAAATGGTCCTTATAGAGCAATTAAGAGAGTCCATGGCTCCAGACCTGAGAAAGTTTCTCATGGAACAAGGTGCAGAGAGGCTGGGTGAGTTGCTAAATGTTGCTGAAAGGTATCAAGCAGCTCAAGCAGAGGTAACAGGTAATAAAAAGAAACAAGTGGATAACTTTAGGGCACCACAGAACTTTAATCAATTTGATCCTAGGATCAAAACAAAGGTAAGCACCAATTTGATAGGCCACGGTATGAAAATAAAAATAAATTCCCACAATTCGATGAAAGGAAATATGATGAAAGAAAATCTTTCAACCAAGGAAAAAGGTGGTGTAAGAATTGTCAGATGGACAATCATGACACTGACCGTTGCAGAAGAAAACCTGTGTATATGGCAACCCTTCAGGTCAGGTCGACCTCAAGACAGGAGGAGGATATTATGTTAGATACCACTCCAGAAGAGATGAGGAAGGCACAGGCTGGGGATAAAACACTCAAGCCTTGTTTCAGAAAATTGTCAACTTGTCATACAACTCCAGGCAAGGGAGATTTTTACATGAAAAACAAGTTGATGTATAGGAAGACTGGAGCTAGATCCAAAGGTCACGGACAGCTGGTTCTTCCAAAAAGATATAGGGCAGACTTAATAAGGAGCCTACATGTGAAACCAGATGGGGACCATGAGAAGATAGGTACCATCATTCAAAAGGTGGCTCACAATTATTATTGGCCCAAAGCAAGATGGGACATTGAGAATTTTGTAGAAAGGTGTAGCATAGCACATGAGGGAACACCCACAAGTGGGAACATGGATCAGGACCTGGACACGCCACGGGGCAAAATCAGGCCTGACAATAAAAAGAAAAATAGATTTGATAAAGTGGACCAAATGGAATGGGAAGCCCCTTTTCACGGACAAGCTTCACTTAACTGTTTTACAATGGCCACTATGCGGAGAGTGCAAACAGATGTCTTACCCCAGGATAAGCCGAAAATCCCTCAATCGGACTTAAACAAACTGGAGGAAGAGGATGTAGAGAGGAAATCTCTCATCAAGAATTTTAAGTGGGGAGAAAGCCCCAGGAAAAGAATTGGTAGCGGTCGTTTTGTGCATGATAATTCTGGGAGGAAAAATCATCACTATAAAGCTTCGAGTGGAAGAGACCATACCGGTGCATGGACAAATAGGTCCACACAATTAAAGGTCCATATGTAGCTTTGTTAAGAACGTGGACTGATGAAAAGGCAGAGGAAAACATTACATCTTCATACCAATATGTGAATGAGCTGACCACTCGTTTAAAAACTGGCTGGAAACTTGCCAATGAAAATTTGAAACAAGCCAGGAAGAAACATGCTGCCTATTATAACAGGAAGGCGAAAGACAGAAATTTGGCTGTGGGAGAGAAAGTACTGCTTCTTTTGCCCGGGAGTCAGAATAAGTTACAAATTGGATGGCAGGGTCCATATACAGTTTTAGAGAAGGTATCTAGAACAAATTATAAGATAGATAAGAAGGGGAAAGAAAAAATCTATCATGTGAATCTCCTGAAGAAATATTTGGAAAGAGAACATCAGGAAGAGACACACTTGTTGACCTTGTCCATCGCCATGGAGATGAAAAAGGAACCACTTTCATCATTTGAGTATCCATTACACCCCTGTGAGACAGCAGCACAGGTGAAAATCAGTACACATTTAACGAAAACTCAGAAAGAGAGAGTGCAACAGGTTCTAAATAATCATGCAGAGGTGTTAACAGACCGACCAGGGCATACAAACCTATTGGAATATGATATGAAACTGATAGACCCCACACCTGTCTGTATGAAACCATATTCGATTCCGTTTGCTAAGGAGAAAGCTTTGAAGGAAGAGATAGACTATCTATTGAAGGAGGGAATTATTTCACACAGTGAATCCTCATATAGTTCCGGTGTTGTACTCTTAAGGAAGCCCTCTGGAGAACATAGACTCTGTATAGATTACAGGAGACTGAATGCTATTACAGAAGGACAGGTGGATCCATTGCCGGATACAAATCAGCTGTTTGCCAGACTAAATAAAGCTAAATATTTCTCAAAAGTGGATCTGAGTAAAGGATACTATCAGATTCCAGTAAAGCCTGAGGTTAGACCATACCTAGCTTTTAGTACCTCAGAAGGACACTATGAGTTTAATAGATTGCCATTTGGATTGAAGAATGCGCCTAGTGTCTTCTCTAGAATGATGAGAAAATTGTTGGATGTAAACATTTCGGAGGAACGTAATGAATCCCTGAGTTGCCTCTTTGATTGAGGATATTCCGAATGTTTCATACAGGATAATAAGAAGATTATGGGATCCACTACGAAAACTCTGCTATCACCAGGTATATGTTATCTCCTCATAACGTACATTTTGAGGGAAATATAATGTTCTCTGGACATGTCATTGCGCAGACTCAGAGAAGAGAAATGGTGAATACGGGTTGCGAAGCAGCATTAAGACAAGCACTCACACTTGCGGCTGTTCAGTAACATAACCGAAATATATTATTGGTTGTAGAAGTCTGAGGCAGATTTCATGAGTAGTGCCTACTCTGAATGGACCCAACTACATAAAACCATGATAGCACCACAGCAGAGTAAAGTCAAGTTGACTTACATTTATCTATGTGTATATAGAATAAAGGACTGACATGGGATGTCTGTTTTAAGAGGGGAGATGTCGTGGAATATTCTAATCCACATATATAAATTAAAAGGTAAATGTAAAGCGTAACAAATAAATTCTAATAAAGAAAAGAGCAATGGTAAATAACAGTGCTGTCACAAGGAATGTACTCGAAATCCCCTTTGTTTTATGCTTCGTCTGCAAATTGTAACGCTTTCACGTTGATAGTAAAAGCCTACTATATTATTACCCGCTTTCTTCAATGAAACGTGTGCTGTATTTCTTGGAAAAAACATTGAGAGGCAGACTGCGTAATGACCTAAATTAATCCTAACATTAATTATACTGCGTTACCAAAACGAACGAACAGATGGACTCAAATAGAAAGAGAGAGGGAGGGCTGAAAATCAGGAACGCATGCAACACGCGTCGCGCGATACACAATTACTACTATCACGCGTGTAAGGCCACATGCACTAACTTTTTTTTTCAGACGGACAGTGATAAATTCACTACCCTTCCCAGAGTTAGGTTTTAAAATCCCGAAAAACGCTTATTAGAAAAGATAACATTAGATGGGTTTACGTTTGAAAACATTACAGTACCCAGACAGCACATCTTCGAAACAGGAGGTCGAAGAAATTGCATATTTTGAACGCAGCCACTTAGCTCTTTTAAATTTGTATATTTGGGTTCCTTAGGGTTTGCTGACAAAGAATATGTAAAACGTTACGCAAATAGTCTAGGAATTAACAAGTTATAACCAAAATAAAATAGTGGGGATGCCTGACAGCATGAAATCATTTCTGCTCATAAAATTTTTTTATAACGTGTTTGAAAAAAACCTTACGTACAGAAATAGCCTACCATGTAAACTCCAAATTGATTGGAGCGCAACAAATATAAGACTAAACACGATTGGTCGGACTATAAATACTATATTTGGTTGTTAGGGGAGACGTAGGAAGTTAAAATTTTTTCAAACCCTTGTCGAAACGTGGCTCCATTGGCCAGACTCGCTGATATACTCACTTAGGAGCGTTAGTTCGAGACCACTAGTTCAAATAAGCTTGATAAAGCAACAGTGCGTTGAAGCCAGCTCACATTTTTGCTAAAATAAAAGCCTGGAACATAAGCAGATGGGAATTTGTGCCAGTATTTGTGCCAGAATTCATTGCTAATCAACGTATCTGTGTTTGTTTCCATGAATTGTGGTAAGCTTGAAACATTCAGTATCTTTTAATGAAAATTGAATGTGAATTGTTACTTTATGCCTGTATATATGTGTAGTTCAGTAGCAAACATGATGTAAAGCCTATAATGCTCCAGCCTGAACAGAAGGTGTCGGAGGAAAGTAAAACTGCATGGAATGGCCAAACAGTACACTGACACCTAGATTATTGATTAGACAGAAATAATGCTGGAAGTGCAGAGGCGTAGTAACCATTAAGGAGGTTAATGCTGGTATAAAGTATTTCAGATGAAGCTGACAGTTGGCCTAACGCTCTGAACTCAATGTTTGTGATGTATTGTGCTCAGTGTAAAAAGAGAGTATCAATTAGTTATGAAGTAGAAGGTACATCCTTCTTGTTTTCAGGGACCGTGGTCTTGATGGTATTGAGCAGCACCTGGTCAGAGCTTTGCTGAATCCAGAGTCGGACAGCATACTCATTGGTCCATTTAGCTATCAGTGAGGTGTCTCCAGAGCACAGGGGAGAAATCGAGCAGAGGAGTCCCTTCCTGCCGCCATCACGCAAGATAAGCTGATGTGGCCAGCTGAGCTCAAAATTATGTACCCCATCTTAAAATAACATTGTAACATAAACTTAAGAGGGGAAGTAAATTGTTTTAATAACAGGAACTGAGAACATCTCCAATACTAGCTCCCATAAAGACAAACTATTGAAGTCATGATGACAAATACCAACAGAGCTTAAACAAAACAAAACCAGTATTACCTCATATTACTACTACACAACTGACACACATAGGATACCTTTAATAATATATGTCACTACAATATTCATATTGAGAAATTCTGTACATATAACTTGTAATTAAAATTGATTGTGATTCCTGGTTCCCTTTGTATTTGAATCAGGACACATATTCATTCATAACAGCAATGAATACATATTGTTATTTGAAAAGTTATCAGTGACTCCTTTAAGATATCCTTTAGAGTGTTATATGTATGTGAGTGTCACAGTGTTGTCAAGTGTGGTGGAATAAATTAAATTGTTTATCTGTCTGTTGTTGTTATGACTTACACTTCATCATACACATACCCTAGACATACAACGTAGTCATCACACTATTCCAGAATAATTCTGACTGAGATATATATATATGTGGCAGCAAGTATAAGGTTATCTATAATACACTACTCTTATTAGATATAGATACCTTCACAGCTGATCTCAGTCAGCACACTAAGTCCCCTATAAATATTTATAACATCCCACTTCACCACAATTGCCACGTCCTGTAAAGGATAAGCAACTAACTTAACTTACAGTTCTTGTTGGTAAATAGTTTAATTAATACCACTAACATAGCTAATAATAATCATAATCAAAATAATAATAAAATTAACAGAGGAGGATCTGGAGAGGGAGCAAGTAGGAACTTAAATACATTGCCATCTTCTCTAGGAACTTATACAGCTTGATCCTACCTTTGATGTCTATACACCCTTACTCTTTTCAGACAAGGGAGTATTACTTATAAGACCAGACTCTTATCTGGCCCTATCCTGGTATCACCTGATACAACTTTGTGTCCAGGATATCTTATAATTTCAATAATAATCTAGCCTCTCGTGACAATTACATTTTTTAAAATGTAGTTGTCAGTTGTGTGTATGTCTGTGCACGCGCGTGCGATAGTGTGTGTGTGAAAAGGGGAAAAAAAAAGGGGGGGGGGGGGGGGGCAATATTTCTCTCAAGAGACAATCTTGTTGGAAAGAATACACCTAGATTATTTGCAGTTTTCGCCCATTTCACTGATGATACAATACAAACAAACAAACAAAATTCACATTAATTTTACTTTTATTTATTTTATTATTTTTACGACTGATTATTGTATTGTCATGGGGAATACACAACTATGCCAAGTTTCAAAGCTATTGCTCATCTAGAAGTGATTGAAAAATCGATTGCAAGATTTGAAGGTGACAAGAGAGTGACATACGTTGCAAGTTAAAGAAAAGCATGTAAAAAAAAAAAAGCTTCCAAATATCCCTCTAAATACAATGGTAGCTTTTCTCAGACAATGTACACCACATCTAATCTTTCTGAACTGGCTACAGTTTGTTTTTACTAGTCATATGACATAAAATTGGGAGTCTGAGTTAGCACATTTGTTACCAACTCTGGCTACACTAAAAAACGACGGACTCCACGACTCCCACTCCCACTCCACAGCGCTGCTGGAAACTGGTGAGGCGTTATGATGATCATCTTAATCTCACTAACCTAATAAAGAAAACGTATGAACACACGACATGCAGAAATACTCATACAGACTTTCTATAAATAGGTGCTTCCGCATATTAGAAGAATTGAAGTGGTATGACCACATATGTGGAACTGATGGAACAAATCAGAAACAAGCAGTGGAACATGAGGCGAGCAAAGAGAAGACGCTGACGTTGATTAGAATATATAATAAGAAAACCAGGTGTCAGTAATGAAAGGTAGTCTTTGCTCCAGGTTCCCCAGCAGTACTCCATAATGAGTTGAAGGTATTGTTGATATATATATATATATATGCTGACAGACGCTGGAGTTGTGTTGGCCACGTCCTCAGAAGGAACCTTTATGCCATTACAAGAACAGCTATGCTATGGCCCCCAAAGGAAAGCGAAAGGGAGGCCGACCAAAAACAACTTGGCAGAGAACTGTAGAGGCTGAGATGCAAAGAACGAACCAGAGTTTGGGCACTGTACGAAGGATGGCCGTCGAACGAACAAAGTGGAAGCGATTTGTTGCTGCCTTTCCAGACACCACCAGGCGTGATGGCCACTGACTGCTTTGACAGTCTGCGGCTAGGAATCAAGGAAGAAGAAGATCATGCCAATGGCGAATCTAGGAATTGTCCAAGGCAGGGGCGATACATCAGAATGATAAGGGCTCCTACCCCCCGCTCTTTATTTACACATATTTTTAGATAATTAAAAGACAAAATAACAAATTTTGAAGAAAAAAATTACAACTTGATAGTTTTATTATACAGTAACTCAAAAATATTCATTTTTATTTTAAAAATATAAACATTTATAACATAATTACATTAAAGTAAGGTACAACTACAATGAGACAAAATTTGATAAACGTTCATACATATTGTATATTACAGCATTATATTTTTTTATATATTTGGAATTGGCTGACCGATTCAGAAATTATCCGTCTCTTGTCACAAAGTCCTCTGTTTTTGCAGTTTGAGTGAAGTCTCCTGGCGCCTTCTTTTGTCACATTGTTATACGGCGGTTCCCTTTATTATCTTTCATTGTTCCGCCACGTAGAATTACTTGCAAACCACGTTCGTAGCCTTTAAGGTACTTAATATTGTCCAGAACCAGACATGTTTTAATTCGTCAGTCGTCCGAGCTAACGATTACTTACATTTAAGTCTCAAATGTGCGAAAAATACTGGAGCAGTTAATATGAAATAAAGGTTTTCAAAGTCCCAAGGGAGGGGCGATAGCCCCGTCACCACATCCTTGGATCTGCCAATGATCATGGCCTCAATTTCGACATTTTTCGTAGGTTAATTCATTTCTTAGTTTTCAAACATCTGACGTTATAACGTATATGCCTTCCTGTTTTCTCTACGTGTATGCGGCCTAAATATCTAGATTTCTCCGTTCTCATTATGTTTTACTCGATCGTTTGATCTATAATGAATCGTTTGATCTATAATTTTCATGTAAGACGTCAAGATTATTGACTGCTTGTCTCATTTGTCCATTGTCATTTTGTGTCTTGTGAACAACTATCATATGTATCTTTGACTGTTTGAGTACTTACCTGTTCTTTTTTTTAAATCCTGGTTGTTAATGAGCACCGAACATAATTTTGGCTTTGTACTTACTTACTTAGTCGTTCCCCTTCTACCGTGAGGTGTAGAGATTTGGAAGAGAGAGCGCCAGACTATTCTATCGGCTGTCTTCCTCCTGGCCTGGTTCCATTCTAGTCCTCGATCCTTCAAAGATTGTCTAATGTTGTCCTCCCAGCGGACTCTGGGTCGTCCTCGGGGTCTGGATCCTTGGCTCTTTGTTTCCCATGCTTGTCGTGGTAGCCGATCTTCTCCCATTCTGCAGACATGGCCAAACCATCTTAGTTGGGACTGTTCTACTTGGGTCTGTAGGGGGTGGCATTTTAGGCCTTGACGTATCGTCTGGTTGCGTACCATGTCTCTTCTTGTTACTTCAACCACCTTCCTCAGATATCTCATTTCTGAGGTTTGGATCTGGCTTTTATGGGTTGTAGTCATTGCCCATGACTCGCATCCATATGTCAAGACTGGGACATAGGTGGAGCGGTATACAGCCATCTTCGTTTTCTTACCAACCTCTCTCTTGCTGAGGAATCCTCGATTTATGGCCTGAAAAAGTCTCCCAGCTGCTGCTTTTCGAGTGGCCAACTCTTCTTTGATGCCTCCCTTTCGGTCTATAATAGCTCCGAGGTATTTAAAGTGGTCGACCTGCTCCAGGACCTGTTCTCCCAGCTTAATCTGATGTCTTCTTTCTTCTCGTGATATCACCATGGATTTTGTTTTAGAGCTGCTTATGACCATCCCTCTCTTCTCCAGCTCTTCCTTCCATACTTGCAGGTTGGATTGGAGATGTGCCTCTGATTTAGCAATCAGGGCAACATCATCAGCAAATGCCAGCTCTGAAATATAGACCTGTCTCATCTTCCAGTACCCCACTGAATACTTTCTTGTTCTCTCCTTACATGCCTTGATGACATCGTCCATAAGGAGTATGAAGAGGTAAGGTGATAGGATATCACCTTGTCTTACACCAGTGGTGGTCCTGAACTCTTCTGACTTATGGTTTGCTGTCCTCACATAATTTCTGCAAGACTTGTAGAAGCTCTGTATAGCATGAATCAGAGGTGCTGGAATATTCTTCCTTGCCAAACAGTCCCAAAGTTTGCTCCAAGGGACCCTGTCAAACGCCTTTTCCAGATCTATGAAACAAAGATGGATCTCACTCTTATACTCAAGGGCCTTTTCACTCAGCTGTCTGAGTGTGAAGATTAGGTCTTGAGTACTTCGGTTTGCTCGGAATCCGCACTGGACCTCATCCAATTGTGGCTCAGCTAGGCGTCGGAGTCTCTGCTCTAGGATTCTAGAGTAGATTTTTCCAGGGACACTGAGAAGGGATATGCCTCTATGGTTTCCACACTGTCGATTGTCACCCTTTTTGAAAATTGGTGTTATTATGGCGATCTCCCAATCCTTTGGTATGGTCTTGTTGCAACATGCTGCCTGTAGGACCCTTAAGAGTAACAGGTCGCCTGATGCTCCCATGTACTTAACCATTTCTGGTGTTATACCATCATGCCCTGCTGCTTTGCCCATCTTGATTTTCTCCAGTGCTGCCTTCAGTTCTTCCATCTTTATGTCAACTTCATCACCATTGGTTTCCTCTTCTGTGCTAGTGGTTATCATTTCTGATGTTTGACCTTGCTCACCATCAAGGAGTTCTGAGAAATATTCTTTCCATCTTTCCATTACTTCCTTCGGGGCAGTAAGCAATTTGCCTTGCTTGTCCTTTATAAATTTGAGAGGGCATTGTTTTTCCTTCCTCGTGTTCTTTAGGGTCTTATAGAACAATTTCTGGTTTTCTTGTGCATCTTTTTCTAGCTTTTCTCCAAATTCTTCCCAGGACTTCTGTTTTGCTGCTTGCACTTTGTTCTTTACTTCTGTTCTGAGTGTCACATATTCTCTATATTTTTCCATTTGTCCTGTATTTTGGCTTTGTTCAGCATTTATTTTTTAAAAGTCTTTTCCCGGCCCCCTTGATGTCTTTGCTTCTATCCCGCAAGCTTTATTTACGGCTCATGTATAAGTAGTTCTAGTCTGCTGTAGTCCCCGGACAGGGTATTGCGTATGGGCATAAAAGTGATCATGTCAGGCTCTAGACCAGTGATTTTCAACCTATGAGTCGCGACCCCAAAATTGGGTCGCAGGAAGCATTGCGATGGTTCGCATTCCTTTATGTTTCCATCACTCGAAATTTAAACCGGTTGCCTTTGGCTGAATTTCTATAATGAACTTTTACTTGTCAATTCTGGTACATGTGTCGCCAGCTTCACCTACAGTGAAACTTGGGCCGCGGACATAAAAGGATGGAAACCACTGCTCCAGACGGACGTGCATTGCTTTCCAGCGCTGATGATTGTGTCTTCCTCTACGGGAAAGAAGTGGGCTAATGAACATTATTGATTGTTTCTCAAGATTAGGGTGTTTGCATTTGGGATTAGGACAGAGTCTCAGTGTTGGAACTTTGAGTGGATGATGAAGAGGCGAAAAATGTGATAGGATTCTGTGAGAAAGTGTAACTCTAATGTATCAAGCACTGTTGAGCTTAGAAAATTACTAATATTTCTTGCGCACTTTTTGTTTAGTTTTGCTTCGTGCACGTCTTTCTTTGGAAGCAAAAGACTGTCAAGTCAGATTTTCTGTCAACGTTGTCTCAGTGACATTAAAACAGTGATTAAGTCATCAACCCTGTAAATCATCGAACTACTGAAGTTGTGGATAGTAGTGGTAGCCTGTACCAGGTATTCACATGCTCTTACAACGATGGTTTATGAGGCAATATGTTTTAAATAATGAGGCTGCCAGCCTCAATGCACAACCTCATATTAGTCGCCTTGAACGATATGCCTGAGTGATCAGTAGTCTTATTCAGTGAGGTAACTAGCGCCCGGGTGGACCAGGCACGTCCTCGGGGCCCCAGCGCCGAGTGGGCCCCGGAAAGTAGTGGTCCGATGATACCCTAGCAAACGGTGTCAGCCATTATACGATTCTTTCATCATCATCAGTTGCCATCTCCACAACGAAGGTTGGCTGTAATGGATCTCCAACGTCTTCTGTCTCTTGTCTTGGTGGTACACTCTGACAGACTCTTTCCCGTCCATCTCTTGATGTTATCTTCCCACTTATAGCGCTGTCTTCCCCTTGCACGTTTGCCTTCAACTCTCCCTTCTGTTATGGTCTTCTGCAAGGTGTTATGCCTTTTTATGTGGCCAAAGTATTTTAGCTGCCGAACTTTGACCTCTCTCATTAGTTCTCTTTTCATACCTAGATTTTCTAGGACCTCCTTATTTGTTTTCATCTCTTTCCATGAGATACGCCCCATTCTTCTATATATCCACATTTCAAGAGCCTCAATTCTTTCTTCCAAATGCTTATTCATCGTCCATGTTTCTGCACCATACAGAAATGCAGAATATATGTAACACTTTATGATTCTCAGTTTAAATTTATGAGATAACTGTTTGGATGTCAGTATATGTTTCATGTTGTTGAATGTAGCTTTGGCCATTCCTATTCTCTTCTTGATTTCTGTTTCACATCTGCCATCTTCTGTTATTATATGACCAAGATATACGTAGCTCTTGACTTGTTCCAGGATTTTCCCATTTACGCTTATCTTTAATGAGGGTTTATCGTCTGTTTTGCTAATTATCATAGTTTTAGTTTTCTCAATATTAATGTCGAGTCCATATTCATGACTTACACTGTTCACTTGCTTCACTAGTTCTTGTAACTCCTGTTCGCTTTCAGCTAACAACACGGTATCATCTGCATATCTAAGGTTGTTTATTGATCTTCCACTGATGTTCAGTCCTGGTATTTCCTGTATCTGTTTGAAAATTTTTTCGGTGTATAAATTAAATAGACAGGGGGACAGCACACAACCTTGTCTGACACCTCTTTTTATGTCTATGTATGGTGAATAATTCCTTCCCGATCTTACTGTGGCAGTTTGCTCCCAATAACGGTTACTGAGTATTCTTATATCTTTTCCATCAATACCTATGTCTTTGAGGCATTCAATTATTTTCTCATGATGGATTCTGTCAAAAGCCTTTTTATAGTCAATGAAGCACATATACATACTTTTTTGGACCTCTGTATATTTTTCTGCTAATCTTCTTAGGCAAAATATTGCCTCTCTTGTTCCACTGTTCCGTCTAAAACCAAACTGTTCTTCTTGGATGTCGCTGTCTACTTTACTTTTTATTCTTTCCTGTATGATTTTGAGCAGTATCTTAATTGCATGACTCATCAGGCTGATTGTTCTGAAGTCTGAACATTCTGTTGCATTTGGTTTTTTGGGCAATGTTATAAAAACTGATGTCTTCATGTCGTGTGGTAAATATCCTGTATTGTATATATCATTGCATATTTCTGTGATTGTATCTACACCAAAGCTCTCCAGAGCTTCTATCATTTCAATTTTTATGTTATCCATGCCTGCTGATTTTCCTTTTTGTATCATATGAATGGCATTCTCTACTTCTGATCTGAGAATGTTTGGGCCTTCATTAGAATCTGGTGATGGTTTTTTACCTCTGTTGTCCTCGAATAGTTCTTTTACGTATTCTGCCCATCTGTTTGATATGTCTTTCTCATCAAGTAATATTACACCATTTTTGTTCTTGATACAGCTTCCTCCTTGTGCAAACCGGGCATATATACAGGACAACCGATTCTTTATATTAAGTTAAAAATGAATATTTCATTTTTTTAACTAATACTACACCTTGTTTCACGAGGTAGAAGAGGTTACGATTATGAGATGAGATGAGATTTGGCCTGTACTGATTGTCTTGTTACGCTATATAGCAGACCCGAATAACTAATCAGAACGGCACATTTTGGCATCACAATCACTCATTGTTGTTCAGCCCATTATGTAATTTAATGTAAGCCGCGTGGACCTTTAGATTGTAGTTACGCCACTGGGCTTATTCTGACTTTATTTTATTCAGAGACCACCGGGAACTACATGGGGCGATCGTTGATAGACCATATTAAAGTAAATCTTGAAACATTGCGTTATAGTGATCGAATCAACACGCACTGGACATGAAAGACAGGGCGACACTGCGTCTTCGCCACGGCATTAACGGCACATTTCTGGGGGAGGGGGAGGAGGGAGTAAAGTACAAGCAACTGAACTTTTGTCAAACTTAGAAACTCGCCATCCTGGCTAGCAATAATTGCTAGACAAGATGTGAGCTGCGATGCATAGGATAATCTCTACAGGACTTAAGTGTTATTGACAGAACCATACTCCTCCCACCCCCTTTTTTTCTCACCGTTTTTACGAACTATTTTTGACACAGACTTGGTATGTCGTATTCTAATTACGTGGGCCTCGTCTTCGTCCAGTATATTGTAAACACTGCCCAATGTACTCTTTCTTCAGTCTCTTGCCGTTTATCTAATATTCTCAGCCTTTGTTCCTTTTGTATCGCAAAAGCTGCCCAATATATTCTTCATTTCCTCTCTCTCTCTCTCTCTCTCTCTCTCTCTCTCTCTCTCTCTCTCTCTCTCTCTCTCTCTCTCTCTCTCTCTCTCTCTGTATGTCTCCCTCTCCTCTCTCTCTCTCTCTCTTTCTGTTTATCTAACACTTTCAATCTTTGTCCTGTATATATTGCAAACGCTGCCCATTACATTCTTCATTTCTTCTCTCTGTGTGTTTATCTAGCTTTGTCTCTGGCGCTGTCCCGTATATTTAGCAAACGCTACTCAAACATTCTTCACTTCTCTCTCTCTCTCTCTCTCTCTCTCTCTGTTTATCCAACACGGTCTCAATCTTTGTTCCGTATACATCACAAACGGTGCCCAATATATTATTCATACCTCTCTGCCTCTCTCTCTTACACTGTCTCCCTCTCTCTACTTATCTCGCATTGTCTCAATATTTGTCACGTATATCACAAAGGCTGCCCAATACGTCCTTCATATAATCTCGCTGTTTCACATTGTCTATGTTTAACATGCATGCACTCATTGTCTATCGCTTTTGTCTGTCGACTGATCAATTACGATCTGTCACTTTTAAAAAAAATGTAACTTAATCTTGTCATATCTGACGTTTACTGAGAATTGTATCCTATGATTTTGAAAAGCTAGTGTTATTGTTTGTGTCCCACTTCTGATTAATTTGTTCCCTTCTCTGGTACACTGCAAGCCGCTGTTCGTTCATTTTATTATAACCGATCGATCAATAACATTATCTCTAGCCGGTGTAGTCAGCGTCTGTGAGCTAAGGAAGTGATTAATATTTTCCCGTACCCCTTCTCACCCCGTGCTCCCATTCTAGCCATCACGTTTCACAGCCCATGCTAGCAAGCTATACTGTCGCAACCTCTGCTGTTTCATCTTTGAAATACATCACAGCCGGAACTGTGATGTTATGCTATCTTTTCGTGCAATGTTTTTAAAAGGCAGCTGGTGTGTCCGCGCGGCCGTCGCTATGATCAAAATTGTAGAGAAGCTGTCAGTCTTGCTGAAACACCACTTAGGCATTTGTCTCGTTTTAACGAGACTCGACTAATTCAGCCTAAAAACACGATCTGTCGATTATATTAGGTAGTGTGTCCAAATATAAACGACATTTTGTTATGGAGATTTTCTCAGCTGCATTAGTATACTGTCATCTAACCTGATTAGAACTTTTTTTCCTCCCAAAGACAACTTTCCTGCACTCTGTTATCGTTCACTATGCTGTCGTCGCCATCAGCATCATCATTAAGAACAATCGCATACAGTACAAAAGTTTCCTTGAGTAAGTATGTAGCTATGTGAGTTGGTGGGCGGATAGATTATTGAATATCATCATCACGTTCTTTTTCGCTCCTTATGGAGCATGCAGTCACAACTGCAGCTGGAACGTAATAAAAAATAAACAACATATTAAAACGATTACTAAAGCCTCTAATTCGGTGAAATACACATCGACGCGTCTCCGCGGAAAGGGAGGTCACTCACTCTACAGCGCGGTACGAATGCCGGGGTTGCTATAGGTAACCATTACCCAGTGGTTTATGTGGCAATAACTTTTATATGATGAGTTCCTCAGCCCCATGAACAACCCTCATATTAGTCGCATGGCACGATCGCCTGATGGTGCAGTCGACATATTCTTTCTTTATCTCTTCGGAGACCCTCGGTAAGTACACGGGTCTAGTGAGATACGTGGAAGAAAACACATATCACATTATCTGTAAATGTATTTTGTTTCTTGTATTATGACCAAATAAGAGATATGGCTATTCGTCTTGTGCAGGGGTCGGCAACTAGTCGATCCCGATCTACTGGTAGATCCCAGCGGATGATTTGGTAGATATTTCGGTGATTTGGGGGGAGAAGGATAGACTTTTTTTTAAACTAGAGAAACTTCGGACAAGACCTCTTCCCGCCAGCATTTAAAATCGCGGCTTCTCTGGGATCAAAGGTACTTTTCCTCATTCCCAGGGAAAACTCTCCAGCTGGCTACTAAAATATATTCAAACTGCATGAGATAGGCTGCCATAAATGGTACCTATACCTTGTAGCGGTTGGGGGTTTTGGCACATGGCCGACACCCCTGTCTATGTAAAAAATCGCACATGTTACGGAAACGGCAACAAATGGAAAAAATTTGATGCGGAACGGACATCCGGAGTCTCAGGCTAGTATAACTGCCAGTGGTGAAAGCCGAAAGGAAGCCATTGGAATGAAAACGGATGCCCTGACCGCAAAACACGAAACCAGAATTTGATTTTGGAACGTCAGAACTATGAATGAGGCGGGAAAGCTGAGACAAATCACAGCAGAGATGAGGAACTACAAATTACATATCCTTGGAATAAGTGACAGGGACGGGGAGAATAAAAACAGCTACAGGGGAAACAGTACTTTATTCTGGTACAGAGGATGGTCAGCACAACGAAGGTGCAGCCATTATCCTGAAGAAAGGAATGGAAAGGTCTTTACTGGAATGGAAACCCATCAACAACAGACTGATACGAACAAGACTGAGAGGGAGATTCACCAACATCCCAATTATACAATGCTATGCACCAACAAACGAAAGCGATGAAGATATCAAGGACCAGTTCTATCAGCAGGTACAGAAGGAAATGGAAACTGCACCCAGGTATGATCTTATTATAGTAATGGGAGACCTTAATGCGAAAGTTGGATCACACAATAATTATAACGAAAGAGTAATGGGGAAATGCGGCAGTGGAACAGTAAATGAGAATGGGGACAAATTAATAAGCTTCTGCAGTATTAACAACCTGGTCATTGGAGAAACACTTTTTCCACACAAAGAAGTGCACAAGTTAACGTGAGAATCACCAAACGGACGGGACAGAAACCAGATAGATCACATAATGATCAATGGCAGATGGAGACATGCACTACAAGACGTGAAAGTGAGAAGAGGAGCAGATGTGGGAAGTGATCATCACCTAGTAGTAGCAAGACTGAAAGTAAAACTCAGAGCTGCTGGACCAGTTGCAGTCAAAACAGAAAAGATATAACATCACTGTCGTGTTTTAGTTTGTCTTACACCACGGTCATATTTAATGCTCACAAAAATATGATAAAACGGTCCGATATAACAGCCAATGAGAACGCTCCTTTTTTTGGTATGTATAGGGAAACCTATTATGCTTAATATAGAGGCCTATTTTGTGCAACTGAAAATACGAAGATATTTAATTTCTCAAAGACTAAAGACATTTAAACGAAAGTTATAGCTAGTTTAAACAACGGGGATATTACTTAAGAGGTATGTGTAAAGACGTCCTCAAATAATATGTTATTCTAAGAGTAAAATCTATGGCGCGAAGAGCTGGAGAGTTACAGAGAAGGAAATGTCGAAATTGTCCTCTTTTCACACAACATGCCTAAGAAAAATTCTCAGAATCTTTTGGCCGAATATCATTACCAACGAAGATCTGCTTACTCGGAGCAAGCAAGAGGACATGCACACCATCATAGCTGGCAGACGCTGGAGCTGGGTTGGCCATGTCCTCAGAAGAGACCCCGATGCCATCACAAGAACAGCTATGCTATGGACCCCTGAAGGAAAACGAAAGAGAGGCCGACCAAAAACAACTTGGCGGAGGACTGTGGAGGCTGAGATGCAAAGAATGAACCAGAGTTGGGGCACTGTACGAAGGATGGCCGCCGACCGAGCAAAGTGGAATCAATTTGTTGTTGCCCAACAAGACGCCACCAGGCGTAATGGCCACTGACTGCTTTGACGGTCGCCGGCTAAGGATCAAAGAAGAAGAAGAAGAGTAAAATCGTTTTAATTGACATTTATACATCAGGGTAGTCCCCAATATAGTTAGTTAAAGGGTGCATAGATTTAAATGTATTTTGCTAACTAAACGAATTTTAGCTAGACTGATAGAGATAAATTACCAGTATAATACTAACTTTAAATGATTAAAATTGGTCAACAATTAAGAAAGATATTTAAAATTTCTGCACATTGAACGCGAAGGCAAAAAGACGCATTGTTTTGAGATTCCTAAACACCGCTTTTGCCCCAACCATCCGCGAGGTACGTTGAGACCCTATATAAGACCTTGAACTTGGGCTGAATTGAGGCCACAACATTTTCAAAATACAGTACTGAACAGAAGAAAGCGGCAAACGCTTGCTGTCAAATATTTTGCAGCTGTATCTACGTAACAGACCTAGATACCCATTTACAGCCTGTTATAGCTATTGTATACTACCTGAGGGTAAGATAAATGTATATATATATATATATATATATATATATATATATATATATATATATATATATATATATATATATATATATATATATATATACGTATAATTATGTACTTTTCCTGTGTATAATCCACTTGTGTGTTCGCTAGTGTGTTATATGTGTTAAGGAAAAAATTACAGGACGAGTGTGCTGCCGGCTTGAAAGCAAGCATGTGTTAACTTTTAGGGACGAAAGCCAGCATTGGGAATGTGTACGATAATTGAGAATTATGGCAGAATCTACGACTGTAAGTTTAATAATGTATTTGATGGAATATTTCGTAAAGGAACGTCACACTGTTCAGGAACATAAGAAATGATGTCAGGAATTGTTTACATGTATTAATCAAGGTGTTACTTCATAATTTGTACTTAACCAAATCATTGTAAGGAAGCATATGATGGACAATTGGATAAACTTATGATTTATAAGAAAAATGTAATCACATTGAACTGGCTGTAGGTGGTACTGAAGTAAATTGTTAGGTGCAAATGTTAGCACATTGTGTGTGTGTGTGTGTGCGCGTGCGTGCGTGCGTGCGTGTGTGTGTGTGTGTGTGTGTGTGTGTGTAGGGATACAATAGTGCTGGACCATACAAGGATTGCGATTATTTGTATTTCCCAGGTTTTATCCTGAAATGACTATCAGTCTTCGAGACATTCAATAATGAGGAACTCTGTTGGTGCGCGACGTTCTCAATATACTTAGAGCGAGTCACCAGATTGGCTCCCAGCCTGGAGATCCTGACACTGTGTGCTTCAAACTATACAAGATAGGTGGACACATGACTCCACTGGTCGGCACATCCAGCCTTATTTTGTTAAGAATTAAACCACACAGTAAACAAACACTTGAATGATAACTAATGAAGGATTTAATGAACTTCTACCTACTTTACAGCCCAGTGAAACTAACAACTGTATATAAATATATACTGTTCAAAAAAAAGAAACTCATAGCTATCCGAGGGTGCGGTTTTATGAGTTCCTAAGTAAAATTTGGTGCTAGGGTATATAACAGGGGTCGGCAAACTACGGCACGCGTGCCAAGCGTGGCACGTGGAACGATTTTCAATGGCACGCTGAGTGAATTAAAATACTGTACAGTATATGATCTCATTTAAAAAAAATTGAATTTTTAATTAAATAGAAGCATATAATTCTTTTAAAGCTATACCCGTTTTCACAACCCTTCAAAACGAAAGTTTTTAGACATTGAAGGTAAGAATGTGCCACCTGATGCAAACTAAAGGCCTGATCATACTATACTGCACGCAAGTCTTTGTTTTTACGGACCGTTTCCGAGAACAAACATTCTTCAACGAATTTCAAGGGGAGTGGTTATACTTTGCGGTGCCCGCTAGTCTGGCGTCTACATGCTACCGTAATTTGCAGAATGAGATTCTTGAAAAGAATCCCAAGCGAATTTTGACGGGCAAGCGGAGACGTAACATCATAATTACGCAATAGTATCTGGCTAGCGCCTGGATGAGCGTATTTATTTCGTTTTCGCTCGCAGTTTTTGACTCCCAGTGTGAGTTTGGAGCAACAATGACTGACCTCGACGAAGTTATATTTCCGTCCTATCCTTCCCCTCTCTCCCGACCACCACCACCTCTACAGTTCTCTCGGCTGTCGCATACTCATGCCCGTACAGTCCGTTGACCGAAGCCCAAAAGTTGGTGTTGTTATTAAGTAATGCGGTGCCGTTAAAATGACTCAAAAAAGAAAAAAAACTTGATATACGCTCGTTTCAAGACTTTTGGACAAACGAATATGGATTCATACAACAAAAGGATCGTGCTGTTTGTGCTTTATGTTATGAAAGTGTCGTGTGCCGTACGTCAAGTGTACAAAGACACTATCAAACCAAACATCAGTCCATGTTTAAAAACTCTGAGGAGAAAAGTGAAGCCATAAAAATGCCTGTTTCTGGCTACAGAAAATAAAGTAGTATTTTTAGTCAAGTAATTGGAACCAAAAATAAAGCTACAGAATGTAGTTACAAAATTGCACAGTGTGTGGCTTCGAAGGGCAAACCTTTCACAGATGGAGAATACATCAAGGAAACTTTTTTGAGCAGTGCTAAAATTTTGTTTAGTGATTTACCAAATAAAGAAACAATACTGTCTCGGATTCGAGAAATACCGGCTTCTGCGAGATCAATCGAGAGGCGCATAACTGATATGGCTGAAAATGTAACGGTAAAACAAACAACCGGGTTACAACAAGCTGTTGTATTTAGTGTCGCTCTTGACGAAAGTGTCGATGTGAATGACGTGGCGCGCCTAGCTATAGTTGCGCGATATTGTGACAACGACCGTATTTATGAAGAAATGTGCTGCTTGATACCTTTTGATGGTACAGCCAAGGGAGAGGACATTATAACTGCATTTGTAAGCTATTTCGAAAATCAGAACATTAACATGAATAAAATATTATGTGTTACTACTCTTATGTGTTACTACTGATGCCGCCCCTGCATTTGTCGGAAAGAACAAAGGATTTGTTAAACTTCTTGAGGATCGTATTGGACGTCAAGTATTGAGCTTCCATTGCATTATACACCAGGAGAGTTTGTGTGCGAAGATTTCGTCACTATCCTTGAACTCTGTAACGGAAACTGTTGTCAAGATAGTTAACTTCATAGTTTCTCGCTCTTCATTGACCCACAGGCAAGTCAAATCTCTTCTACAAGAAATGAAGAGCGCATATGCGGACCTCCCGCTGTACAGCAATGTTCGTTGGCTTAGTCGAGGTAATGTTTTGAACAGATTTGTATCATGTCTAGAAGCAATCAAGGTGTTTCTTGATGAAAAAGAACATTTCCCGGAATTGAATGACGAGGACTGGCTGTGCAAGCTGATGTTTCTGGCTGACATAACTACAAATCTGAATGAATTAAACTTGCGTTTACAAGGGCAGGGTCAAACAGTACTTGATCTTTTTGAGCACTGGAAAGGATTTGCGTCAAAATTAGACACATTTTGCAGAGATATTACCACTAACACATACAAGTACTTTCCAAACGTAAAGGCTCATTCAAATCGATTTACTGTCAACAGAGATGAGCTTCAGAAATACGTTGAAGCGCTCAAATGAGAGTTTGCTAAACGAGGTCAAGACTTCAAAATTCAAGGGCCCATGTTTTCTTACCTCATCAAGCCCGACTTAATTGATCATACTAACATCCCATTTGACCTTTCTCTTTTCGAGTGGATGGATGTTGACAATTTTGAAATGCAACACATCGAATTCAAGGCATCAGAGTTATGGACGATACAATTTGTAGAATTGCGAAAAACTCTTGAAGGAAGTTGCTTGGAAAAGTCAGCTGCCATCCTCAACTGCTGGACATCCCTGCCTGAAGCGTTCACCTGTTTGAAGAAAGTTGCATTTGCTCTACTTTCGGCTTTTGGGTCAACTTATACATGTGAACAAATTTTCTCACACATGAAAGCTGTTTAAGTCCACAGAGAAGTTTCCTAACACCTGTGCATTCAGAAGCCTGTGTGAAGCTGAAATTGACAAAATACACACCTGATATTGAACAATTAACCAAGGAGAAGCAAGGACATGGGTCCCATTAATTGATTAATGACTCAGATCAATAATAATCAATGATTACTCATATTAAAATTTTAATAACGTGTTTTATGTTTGGTTTATTTAATTGTTTTGTTCTTCAAACTATTGGACTTTCTGTCTTAACAAAATATACATATGGCAATTTTATTATAAAATTTCAAACTAATGTGTTCAGAACTTAAATTTTGCAAAACATAATATTTGTATTGATATTTGTTCCTATTTATATTAAAATATTGAATAATCTACAAAGAATAGAATAGTTATTTAATGTAGCGGAAACATGTTAATACAAGATCATTTTTAAATTGTTTCAATAATTGTTGTATATAAAAATATGGTGGACTTAGGTTGGCACGCTGAGTGACTTTGCAACATTACTTCGGCACGACACTACTAAAAGTTTGCCGACCCCTGGTATATAAAAACCAGCCCCAAATGTTCTTTACAGTGTCAAATGCACGTGTTCACCTGAATTGCGTTCATTTTTATAATCGTTACAACGCAGTGGTCAATAGTGTTTATGACGCAATTGTTGACCACAGCTCATGTTGCGCGCACGTGAAAGCAACAAACTTTGGGGTGAACACTATTCACTGACTACGCAACTGAAACCCTATAAAAGAGTAACGCTACACACACAAAAATCAGTTCATTTTCAAGCAGACATTTATGGCGTCTCTGTCGATAAATTTTACATTGCTATTGGCCGACTGCATGCAGGCGAAAGTCAAAGTCGGGTTGCCAGGCATCTAAACGTGCATCAGAGTACCATCAATCGACTTTGGCACCGGTTCCAAGCCACTGGCTCAGTTGAAGACCGGCATTGCAGTGGACGATCCAGAGTGACAACAGCAGCGGAGGATCGCTTTATTCGGCTTCGTCATCTAAGAGACATGTTTACAAAAGCTTCCTCAACTGCCCAGTCATTGCCTGCAGGACGTCATGTTGTAGCGAAATCTGTGAAAACAATCGCTAAATTCAGCAAGATTTTACTCCTATGATAATAAATAAACCCGCCCGTGGGTGTTTCCTTATCTGCTTCCTCAACGCCAGTAGAGCGCTGTATTTTATATCGTAGTAACGCGTAGACAATGATCCTGCAGTTAAATATTACACGCGTTCCTAGTTTTGCCCTTGAGACTAACAATTAACAATCTGCCAGAACTGTGACACCAAACCGCCGTCTGAATTAACGTAATATTTTAACTTTAACGCTCCTAATTGTAGCAATCCGGACAATTTCCCGATCTGCGGCACGAAACTGCGGCAAGTTTTAACGCAAAGATTAACGCCGCCGTACTAACCCCTCTTCGCTCAACACGCGGTTCTAATACAATATCCACACTGTTGGACACGCCAGAATATATATACACACACACAGTGTATTTCAGGCTAAAAAAAAAAAAATTAACTATAAGGTAACGTAAAGAAAACGCGTTGTAGAATTTTTGTGACGTACTACAAAAGGCGCTGTTTCGTTCTGAATGAGAACGGCAGTTAAGAAAAAGAAAAAAATTACGATGTAACGTGGAAATTTTTTAAAAAAATATATAGTAAGAGAGAGGGGGTCGTGTCACTAGTTCGTTGTTTACAGAAATTTGAATTTGAACCAAAAGCAAAGCATATAAGGTTAGATAGTAGGAAAACGATAATAGTAAATATAATGAATAAAAGTATAATAATGTAACCATTGTGTGACAGCCAGCAACAGGATCACAAATTACTTGTCAGAATTATAAACTAGTAGTAAATAAAGGAGATATTGACAGAAGACAGATGGACGAACAGACTACTTCTTTCTCAGCTTGACCGATAGTGGGGGAAGAGTAGGGTAGTCCAAGATTTGAAAATTTGAGTTCAGTTTGAAAATAAGACGCTAGAATGCCAAACAGGTCCTGATTGGCTGGGGGCAAATATACTATGAGGGTGATAAAAATCATTTGGGACAGGCGTTCGTTGCCACTTTAGAAAATTGTTTCTACAATAAAGTTGTGTTAAAAGCAAGATCATAGTACGTTCTTGGATTTGCTGATCTGCACCAGCAGGCGATCTGGATTTGACCATATATATCGCAATTAACCTTATTAGTAGGAAATTTTTATTTGATGCGGTAAGAAATAAAACCTTTGTGTCATTATTATGATTATTAAGATGTATGTATTATTGAATATGTATGAAAATTATGTGGGAAAAAGACTGTCTAGAGTGAAGCCAACATCAAACTTTGTGTTGTTTCACAGAGTTGTTAAAAAATATAGTAGGCTAACCGGTTGTAGAAAAGGCCGACAGGTTGTCTGACACTTTGGGAGAAAATAAAATTAAATAGTAATGGGGAAAATGTTGAACAGTATTGTGACATAAGACCAGGAAAACCACCACTGGCCGTCTTCTTCAGCAAGTCACCGTCTTTGTACATGACTTGATATTATTAACTTAAAATGTTTCCATTGTCAAGGAAAGTGTCAAACTGTAGTTTGAAGTTTAATTGGCCATGAATGGGGTAACAAACCAATTAAGAACGTTAACTAATTGTGTAGTTACCATACTGAATCTGAATATAATTGAAAATGTTTAGTTAGGGAAGGGAGAGAGTATATCAGAGGGTGATGTAGGCCGCATTTATATTGTTCCCGGGTTTCATCGAAGACTCGAAGTGAGCCCAGGTCAACTGAGATCTGTATATTTCTGCAACTAAAGAAGTGAGGCAGTATCAACTGTGTGCCTCCTTGTTATTTCAAGTTCAGAAGCCTGACTTGTTGTTGGAAGCTGGTGGTGACTATACTTCATCCTGCACATCAGAAGCCACAAAGTTAAGCCAGTGTCTGCAGGCATTTGATAGATCAAACCAAAATTACTCTCATTTCCCCAGTGTTAAATAAATTATTCAGATTGTGATGAACTCAGACGTTCTTCCTAACAGTACCCATTCATAGGAGCAATAGTACAGTGACACCGTCCCAGATTGACACATGTAATTAAATTTGTGAATAATAATATATACAGTTATAAATTGAATCATTTTGGTGTAAATATTTTGATTGATCATTTCGACGTTCAATTCCAGTATACACAAAATTGTGATACTGGAACAATAAATTGTAAAAAATATAGTTCACATTTTAAACTTAACTACGGGTGTTATTAAATACTGTTCCTATAGACTTAGGTTTATTTGTTGTCATTTTATTACATCACATTTTACATTACCCTAGACACTAGCCAGATAACATACATACACCATTATTTTACTTAGGAGAAAATACGTCGCAGGTTGAGGTCATAGGGTGGTAGCAGCAAGGTGCTCTGAGAATACAAACCTATTATTTATTAGACTCAGGGGCCTTCACAGCTTGACCTCTCATCTGCATAAATTCACATTTTAGCTATTTAACATCAAAACCCACCACACACGTGTCTGATAAAACTGTCCGGAATAGACTGCATGACGCTGGAATTTGGGCACAATGACCTCACCGTTGACCTGTCCTTACGCGCCGCCATCGCCAAAATCGACTTCTTTGGGCCAACCAGCATCGTCCCTGGGCAGCTGACAATCAATGGGTGGGCCAACCAGCATCGTCCCTGGGCAGCTGACAATCAATGGAGAAGTGTCTGGTTTAGTGACGAATCTTTCTTTTTGTTGCAGCATCATGATAGACGGCGTAGAGTCTACAGTAGGCAAAAAGAACGTTTTGCCCAAAATTGCATTGATGAAGCTCCGCCGCACGGTGGTGGAGGTGCAATGGTGTGGGGAATGATTAGTTACAACGGAAGGAGTAAATTGGTGCACATTGAAGGAGGCTTGAATGCGCAACGATACGTCAATGAAATTCTTCGACCCCATGTCCTTCCACTTTTCGCTGCCCAGAGGTCTGTGTTTCAACAGGACAACGCCAGACCCCATTGTGCACGGTTGACGACGCAGTTCCTGACTGCCAACAACATTCTCACCCTTCCCTGGCCATCCCTGTCTCCAGACATGAGTCCGATTGAGCACCTGTGGGATGAGCTGCATAGACGAGTTTGTCGCCGAGACGTTGCTCCAGCCAATCGTCATGATCTGTACCAGGCACTCCAGGAAGAGTGGGCAGCCATCCCACAGGCCCACATCAGACGTCTGATCGCATCCATGACCAGGAGATGCCAGTCGCTGATCGATGCAAGAGGAGGCCACACACCATATTAACGGGAAAGCCCGTACGCCAAAAAAACTCTCGTGACCCAGATGCAAAACAACTGTCAATTGATTGGTTGAACCCCAAGGTATTCTTTTGTGCAATTTGAACAATTAACTCATTAAATTAAAAAAGTTATTGAATGTCAAAATTATGGCTATGTGTGTGCCTTCAGTAGCTATGCGTTTCTTTTTTTGAACAATATATATATATTATATATAATAACATAAGTGACATTTTAAATATAACTTTTATATTTAACTAGTGTGGAAATGAAAATTCCTTACTTATTTATTTCCATTTCGTAAAAAGCCTTTGAATTTTATTATCATTTTCCTAACCGAAAAGAGAAACGGTATAGGATCAATAAATTTTAAATATTTACATTCAGTCTTACTTAATTATTCAAGTTGAGTTAGATTCTGTTTGTATGTATATTACATATCTATTAAATTAATTAATCCTCTAGACAAATAACCATAATACAATCAAAATAAATATAATAACCATTATTCAGGGTGGGATCTGGAGAGGTAGCACTTAGACCTTAAGTAGCATTCACTATCATCATACTTGAAGGTTTATACAGCTTGACCCTACCTTGATTGTCGATACACCCTTACTCTTTTCAGAGAAGGGGGTATTTCTTATAAGACCAGTCTCTTATCTGGCGCTATACTGGTTTCCTTTGATACATCTTTTTGTCTGGGATATCATATATTTTAATAACATCTGAACCTCTCGCGACATCTGGGAGCTTGTCCGGGATTTCATTAATACCCTGGGGTCTTTATTTTAAGATAGTCACTTGAAAAAGTTAAAAGTAGGAAGTAAATAAATAGTTAAAAATAACTCATTGTAATAATATTGAGTAGATAACGGAATTTTGGTGACTGGATGAGCTGACAGTGGTTGTATTTAATTAAGTTGTGCATAGTAATTTAGTTGGTACCTTATTTAAGATTTATAATTTGTATATTGATAAGATTGCAAGACAATGGCAGACTTGGCAAAATTTAGATCTGCTACTGTACAGTCGGCAACAGAATTTAGACTAAGTGGGGAAGATCTTATTAAATATGTCACTACTGAATGTGATAAATTTATAGAGAGGGAAGATAAGAAGTTAGAAACAGAAAGGAGATTACAACTAGAAGCTGATAGCGAGGGTAAACAAATAGAAGCAGATAAGGAAGTTAAAAGATTTCAATTAGAATCACATAGGGAAGCTAGGCAAATGGGGGCAGAGGAAAAGAGATTGCAAATGGAGGCAGAGGAAAAGAGATTGCAAAGGGAACATGATTTGAGGCTGAAAGAGCTGGAACTTCAAGGACATGTTGCAGTCAATGGAAGTAGCCCAACTTTCTCTGATAATAGTGCAAGTCAAGGCGCCTCAAATGGAGCCATGAATTTTCACTTGGATCCATTTGTGGAGAAAGAAGATTATATTGAATCTTTTTTTTTAAAGTGGATACGAGAGATTAGCTACTAACTATGGCCTAGAGAAAGAGAAGTGGGGCCTAAAGTTATCACAAGGTTTGAGAGGAGCCTCTTATGAAGTTTTTGCAAAACTGGGCAAAGAAGACCAAGAAGACTATGAACTTTTGAAGCAGGCATTGCTAGTCCGTTATGAAAAGAATTCTGAATTTTATAGGAAGAATTTAAGAACTACCAAGCTACTTTCTGGAGAAACGTACCACCAATTCTCTGCAAGATTAGAAACCTACTTGGAGAAATGGACTACTCTTGGACAAACCCAAGACCTAAAAGAAATGGTCATGATGGAGCAAGTAAGAGAGTCTATGCCTCCAGACATGAGAACATTTCTTATGGAACAAGGTGCAGAAAGATTGGGGGAGATTCTAACAGTTGCTGAGAGATATCAAGCCGCTCAGTCAGAAATAACTGGAGTCAAGAAGAAACAAGGAGATAGTAATAGAACTCCACAAAACCAGAATAAGTTTGAAAATAGGGACCAACCACATAAATACAAACAAGGTTATGACAGGCCTAAATATGATCAAAGAGACATGAACCCTCAGGTACAAGAAAAGAAACCCTACAGACAAGGCGAAAAATGATGTAAAATTTGTAAGATGAATAATCACCATACTGTAGGAGAAAGAACCCTCCATATTTAGCTGCATGCCTCAAAACAGGAAACAAGGGAAAGAAGGAACTCTCTACAGGGCAGCATGAACTTCATCATCCCCCTGTGTGTGAAGAAGCAGTATGTAATGGTACCACTATCAAGGGCCTTTATGATACTGGATTGGACTTTGACTCAGTCATGAGTTCTAACCTGGTGCACCCAGACCAATATACCACAGAAACAGTGGAGATACAGGGAGAACTAAGGATATAGCAACCATGACCCTTCCCATTGCAAGAATTAATGTCAAAACTCGCTATGTGGAAGGAGTGATTAGAGCAGCAGTGATAAATGAACCAATCTACCCTCTGATATTGGGGTGTAGATATGTGTTTTTGGGAAGCCCCAAAAGACCAGTGATTATGGCAGCAGTACAGACCAGGTCACAGTCTAGGAAGGAGGAAGATAACCCAATAAATACCCATCCAGAGGAGATGAAGAAGGCACAGGCTGAAGATTGCTCATTAAAGCCTTGCTTTAGAAAACTTCCAAAAAGCAATACCCCTCCAAATAAAGGAGAATTTTATGTGAAGAATGGATTGCTTTATAGGAAAGCTGGAACAGGATCCAATGGCCGTGGACAACTAGTTCTACCCTCTTCATATAGGGAAAAGGTGATGGAGTTAGGACATGCTATCCCCTTTAGTGGACATATGGGAATTCGTGCCACAGGACAACGTATAGCGTGTCACTACTTCTGGCCAGGAATTACTGAGGATATAAAAAGATATGTCAAATCCTGCCCAGAATGTCAAAGGGTAGCTCCAAAGCATTGGACTGCACCTGCAACTCTTGGAGAAATGCCGATTATGGGAACTTTATTTGAGAGAGTTGCAGTGGATATTGTTGGACCTCTCACACGAACCAAGAGGAGAAACAGTTATATTATTACTCTGGTGGACACTTGCTCTATGTGTGGAGAGGCAGTAGCCATGTCATCAATCAACTCAAAACATGTGGCAGAGGCGTTACTCACAATATTCAAAAGGTTAGGATTTCCCCACCAAATCTTGACTGATAATGTATCTCAGTTCAAGGGGAGACTAACTGAGGAAGTATTCAGGATCTTCCAAGCCAGGCACTTTCATTGTAGTCCCTATCACGCTCAAGGGAACGGGCATGTAGAAAGGTTCAATGGGACTCTTATTTCTATCCTGGGAAAGATGGCACATGAAAAACCTGATACTTGGGATCTCTACTTACCCGCTGCATTATTTGTTTAACGGGAAGTCCCGCACAGTTCAACAGGTATGGCTCCGGCAACATTGTTATTTGGCCGGCCCATAAAAGGTCCATTAGAAGCCTTAATGAGAACATGGACATATGAGAAGGCAGAAGAGACTGTAACCTCATCATACCAGTATGTGAACGAGTTGACATCTCGCTTAAAAACTGGCTGGAAATTAGCAAATGACAATCTGAGGAAAGCCAGAAGGAAACATGCTGCGTATTATAACAAGAAGACGAAGGATAGAAAGCTAGCTGTTGGGGAAAAGGTGCTTCTTCTATTACCCAGCAGCAGCAACAAACTTCAGATAGGATGGCAGGGCCCATACACAGTTCTAGAAAAGCTATCTAGAACTAACTATAAGATAGACAAAAAGGGAAAAGAAAAGGTCTATCATGTGAACCTACTCAATAAATATCATGATAGAAAAGTGTTGGAAGGTGCACATTTAAATACCCTGGCCATAGCTAGTGAAATGAAGAATGAACCTCTTACTTCATTTGAATACCCCTTAAGACCCTGTGAAACTCATGAGCAGGTAAAAGTTAGTAAGCACTTGACAAAAGGGCAGAGGGAGAAGGTTCAACAGGTGTTAGAAACTCATACAGACGTGTTAACGGACAAACCGGGGCACACCAACTTGTTAGAATATGACATGAAATTGATAGACCCGACACCAATCTGTTTGAAAGCCTATTTTATTCCTTTCGAAAAGGAACAAGCTTTAAAGGGAGAGATAGAGTATTTATTACAAGTAGGTATCATCTCCCACAGTGAATCTTCGTATAGCCCTAGTGTGGTTTTGCTGAGGAAACCCTCAGGGGAACATAGACTCTGTATCGATTATAGGAAATTGAATGCTGTCACAGAGTCACAAGTAGATCCATTACTGGACACTAATCAGCTGTTTGCCAGGTTAAATAAGGCAAAATATTTCTCTAAGGTGGATCTAAGTAAAGGGTACTATCAAATTCAAGTCAAATATGAGATCAGACCCTTGCTGGCATTTAGCACTTCGGAGGGGCATTATGAATTCAATATGTTGCCTTTTGGTTTGAAAAATGCGCCAAGTGTATTCTCCCGAATGATGAGGAGATTATTAGATTCACTGCAAAACCCAGCTATCACGAACTTCGTGGATGACATCCTCATTGCAACAGAAACATTTGAGGAACATATTTCATCTCTAGACATGTTATTGGATAGGCTCAGGGAGGCAAATTTGACCGCACCCCCCACTAAATGTTGTATTGGTTGCCAGGAATTGGAATAACTGGGGCACACAGTAACACAAGGAAATATGACTCCTGACCCCAAGAATTTAGAAAAGTTGCAGAGAGCACCACGACCACAAATAAAGAAAGATGTGAGATCCTTTGTCTCACTGTGTAGTTTTTATATCAAAAATACATCACAAATTTTAATAGTGTGTGTGCTCCTCTGACCGACTTAACTAAAAAAGGCAAGCCAGACAAAATAGAGTGGACGGCTGAGTGTGAGCAAGTATATACAGAATTGAAACAAAAACTCACAAGTAGGCCAATATTGAGTCTCCCAGATCTAAGTCAAGAATTTGTGGTTAGAACGGATGCTAGCAACATAGGGTTAGGGGCAACATTATTACAAAGATCTCAATCACAGCCCAGTGAATTAAACCCTGTTGCTTATGCCAGCCGCAAATTAAACAAAGCAGAGAAAACTTACTCAACAATTGAGAAAGAATGTTTGGTGCTAGTTTGGGCAATAAAGAAATTCCAGATCTATCTGTATGGTAGACATTTTGTGGTACAAGGCGAGCAACCAGCCACTGGTTTTTCTGGCCCAGGCAAAACATGGTAATACTAGATTGTTAAGGTGGTCTCTGTTGATCCAACCTTATTCCTTTAGCATAGAATATATCCCTGGATCTCAGAATGTTGGGGCAGATGTTTTGAGTAGGCACCCACCTGAAGGAAACCAGGAGAATAGTAAGGCAGAGTGAACCTCATTTTGGGGTAATGCCGTGATTGTAAATACAGACAGGAAAGCTCCACCAGAATGGTTTACGCTTTTAAATGGGGGAACTCTGTCGTGTTTTGGTCTGTCTTACACCACGGTCATATTTACCGCTCACAATAATAGGATAAAACGGTCCGATATAACAGCCAATGAGAACGCTCCTTTTTCTGGTATGTATAGGGAAACCTATTATGCTTAACATAGAGGCCTATTTTTTGCAACTGAAAATACGAAGATATTTAATTTCTCAAAGACTAAAGATATCTAAACGAAAGTTATAGCTAGTTTAAACAACGGGGATATTACTTAAGAGGTATGTGTAAAGACGTCCTCAAATAATATGTTATTCTAAGAGTAAAATCGTTTTAATTGACATTTATACACCAGGGTAGTCCCCAATTTACAAGTGTAGTTAGTTAAAGGCTGAATAGGACTGTGGGCTATACATCGAGGGAAAAGATTATACCTATGGGTCTATCATTCTTGTAGCAATTCATTATCTTATATGTATTTTCTATGCTTGATATTAACATTTATGTGTTGTGGTCAATTTTCCTTATGTTAATAAACTTTACATAAACTTTATTCAAGCGTGTCGGTCAGCTCGTTCCAACATATCTATATTTCATTGTTATAGTTTTCACGTCTGTGCGTCTAACTGTCGTCACTTATGTGTGTGTGTACGTGAGTGGTATATATATATATATATATATATATATATATATATATATATATATATATATATATATATATATATATATATATACTGTCTGACTCCTCTAGATCTGTTGTAGAAGATAGGCTGAAAGAGAGAAAATTCTCGATTTCAGGGACAGACTCTATTAATTTCTACCATCTCACTCGTGGAAATCTATTTCTATTATTATCTCTCACTGCTGCTATCACTTATTCTAATCTACTCAGAAGGGACCAACCCAAGTCTTAATTCCCCTATCAAAAATCTACGACAGGCACTGTACGAAGGATGGTCGCCGACCGAGAAAAGTGGAATCAATTTGTTGCTGCCCTACAAGACGCCACCAGGCGTGATGGCCACTGACTGCTTTGATGGTTGGCGGTTATGGATCAAAGAAGAAGCATGAGATAGGAAAGCCCTCTTGTCTTTGTAAGGTTCATCATCTCTATTCCCCCCCATCCCACACACACACATATATATATATTGTCACAGAGCAGTTTCATGGGTGGATGATGGAGTGAGTGGAAGTAAGGGTCACTGAGGTTGTCAATATTTAAGACAAATTGATTCAGGAAGAGGGAACCTTTGAGGAAAAGTGTATAATATTAGAAGGAAAATTTAAGAGTGTTAAGCAGAGATTAGTAAAGGAATACAGAGATGGTATTCAAAGATTAGACGATAAGTTCAAGGTGGATGAGAACAGGATATTAACTGAGTGTAAGGGTGATACTCAAGTTAAAGAGCAACATTGCAGGGTCCTGATAGATCGTTGGAAGGAGAAATGTAATGCTGTGGAAAAGAGTTACTTTGTTAAAGTTCAAGCACTAAAAGAGCAATTTAAGGCTGCTAAACAAAGATTAGAGCAGCAAGCCGAAGCATTGAAGGATCAAGTTAAATCTATGCAGGAGCAACACGCGACTACGTCTGATACAGATCTGTCTGATTTGGAGAAGGTACCAGAAGATGCAGAACTTCATTACAAAAAGGCTAAGATAGAGCATACTGCATCTGTAGCCAAAGTAGCAGTAAAGGAAGCTACTGAAACTGCTAAGAAAGAGGTTTGGAAGACAGTAATAGATGGTCTCAAGGGAGAAGGTGCTGGAATTACAGCCCAATGAGAATTATTACTGGCTTATAATTTCAAAGGCAAAAGTGCAGAAAGAAGTAAAGAGCCACTGAAGTTGTTGATGTTTAATGCCATCAAAACATTACCACCAGATAAGTGGAGCATAGATGATCTCTTCACATTATTGAAGATCTTGTGTTATCTGGAGATTTTGTTGTGATCTTGGTGGTGATAATTGATGAAGTTGCTTGTGTGCTGGCAAGAGATGTGTTAGATAGTGTGTCACACGTTATGTGTAAGATAGTTGAGAGTTGATGGGAAGACAGTGCAATTGGTGACTGATTATGAGAATTGGAAATTTACTACTCTGGTAGTCAAGACACAATAAGTGGGTTTAAGATCATGCTATGTTAAATTTATCTCTGAGCTTATGTCCCTGTCCATTATTTATATATGTTTACCACAGAAGAGAATGTTTGAGTGGTATGGACAGTGGAGTATAATGTTGCATGAAAGGAAATAATGCATTTTGGAAATTGGTCAAATTTGCTTTCCTAATCTGGATCATTATTTTATTTCCAGAATTTAGGTATCCGGTGGGATAGATAAGCCTTGGTTTGGCACTACTTATTGTACTTTAGACTGTCACTGACAGTGTCTTGACATGGTGATCGGGCATCAAGTTGCTGAGAGGGTCTACAGAATAAATTGTTTTAAGCAGTTATTTCATACCTTGATGATCTTTGCAGAGTACCAGATGCCAGAGAGCAATATTTTTTTGGGCTGATGTACTTAGTTATATAGTTCAAATGATATTGCATTTTGAAATGTTGACAGTTTGATTTGTTGTGATCATGATATTTGACTACATGCATTGCACATTGTTGTGGTTTTTGAGGGTAAAGCATCGGCAGTGTGCTTAAATGACAAACTGTCTCATGGTAATTAGTTGTGGGTATCAACACTGATGCAGTCATGGCTAAATGCATGACATTTTTGATTAAATCATTGCCCTTAGTAATAACAATTGGTATAGCATGTGTTGAAATTGTAATGTATGAGACTATTGGGATATGCCTCTGTCTGAAAGGATTACAATGAGTATAAGAATGTGGGTATCAACTTTTTTTTCCAAATAGAATCAAGAAGCGGGAATAAACATGCTAGAGATGAGCATAATGGTAGGAATTTAGGAAGCAGTGGAGCAAGAGTTATCAGTATCTGCTAGGACTTCACAGATACAATTTTGACCAAGCAAAGGTTTGGATTTGAGAACTTAAGGAATATGAGAAGAATTATTAGATTTATCTTGGTGAATTAAACTGATCGTAGTGAAGGAAATTAGATCTTTTAAGAATGGATTAGGAAGAAGTAAAAGCTTTGGTGCTGAATAGTAAGTAAATTACACCATTCACTGAAATCTTGTTAAAAATTGTGGATTATTCTTTGAATAATGGAATGCGTTAAATTTTATAGGACTTACGTTATAAATATGACATCTTGGGTTGTTATACATTGTTTGGTTGTTGTTACACGACATAATGATGCAGTGTGATAAAGCATCATGGTTTGTTGTTTAAATCTTAATTCTTGTAGGGTACCTAGGGTACTGCGGTGTATGAAACTTAACATTTTTCACAATGAGATGTAGAACATTTTTGTAACAGATATCATAAGAAATTGTTGATGATTTTTTTTTTCTGTGATGTATTTTGATAAGGATAAATAACTGATAGTTGTGCAAGAATTTTTCAAGACTGATGTAATTGCATACAACTATATCATTTGTTTCATTTTGGTGAAAGGGTAGGACATTATTATTATTATAAGCATTTGCTTCATGTGAGTAGGAAGCATTATAGAGAACTGTGGTATGGGTTAGAGTGAGACTCACCCATTGTAACTTTGTGTAAATAATCCAGTCACAGAAATTGGACCACCTCTTCAGTGAGATGATATGTTTGTATTCCATCACGAGTTGATACATGATGCATTCTGTGGTATGTGCCCAATTCGTCGGTGCAAAACTTCGTTTTCCATCTGGAGAGGGGGGTAGATGTCACAGAGCAGTTTCATGGGTGGATGATGGAGTGAGTGGAAGTAAGGGTCACTGAGGTTGTCAATATTTAAGTTTAACTCAGGGATTGAGTTTATATCTGGCTTCATGTCAGTATGTGGTGACTTGGGGCGTGCGCATGGAGAAAGCGTGTTTGGTGAACAAGTCCGGGTGGCTGAGAGAGTACCCGGATGTGACTAGGGAGAGTCTGGGCTTGATAGCCAAGCTGTGTGCTTGAGGCTGTGATTTGTGATCGAGCTGGGTGCTCGTATTATGTGACAGTTGAGATAATGATATAGTGATTATGAATATTGTGATTATGTCTGACATATTGTTGTATAGGCGACGTCTTCCCGCCTAGGAGTGTTCTGGAGGAACTTTAGGTAATGTTCGTGGAGAACATATTAAGGCGACGAGTTGGTCCCGCCTTTGGAGCTACAGTGGAATAAGGCGTTGAGTATTGTCCGCCTTGTAGCTATATTGGAGTAGAGTTTATATGGCGATGTTGCATGCCGCCAGTCACTTGGGATAAGTGATTTACACCTGTATGGTGAATGGATTCGTGCGAGGGTTGAATGCCGCACATAGAAACGGGTTGTGTGTACTGTTAGTGTGTGGACGGTCAGCCAGTCCGTGGAAGTATTGTTATAAGTTATTTCTTACAGGCAGTGTCAGCCTGAGTGTGATGTTATGCATGCGTGACGATATTATTGATGTTCAGGACTTATGTGATTGTTCTATTAAATGTCATGGAGCTGTACAAGTGGCGTCGTGTTATTCATACCCCTAATGTTGTTTACTATCTACACACGACACACTCATAATACAGAGCACGTGACATATATATATATATATATATATATATATATATATATATATATATATATATATATATATATATATATATATATATATATATATATATATATATATGGTAGGGTGGGCGAGATGATGACGATGCTGTTGTGATATGTGATCACTTTCTTGCACACTCGCAACCGACTCGATCAACAATAAAACTCTGATTCTAAGGCAGGAGCTGTATTTATTCATACAGCCCTGTCAGAGACCCTAACCCACAAAGCAAACAAATGAACAAACATTAAACCAGTAAGCAAACAAACAAAACACCCAGCCAGTGCTCAATTGCTAATCTGAAACGCAAACAAAGCACCGACTAGTTAAAATCATAATAGTTAAATAAAGAGAAACACCATGCTCTCACCTGTCAAACTGTCCTTCTTCCACGCTACCTGAAACATTCAACTATCATGCACACACACTAAGCCCATGCATGTCGTCTAATCAGACTAGTATGGTGTTGTGCATGAGGCTGGCAATCTCACCATGTAAAAAGATTGCTACCGAAACCACTACTACAAAAGCATATGAATGCTTTGTGCGGTCTCCATGCAAAGGCCAGCCACACTGGTGGCCATATGCTCCATAAGGAGCGAGAAGCGACATAATTTGTTCCCAAGTGGACCCACGTGCTCTCATAAATTACCCGACACATAACAATAACTAAATAATAATGAAATATGCATAAAATAATATTAAACGATATGAACAACGAATACTCTCATTAATGAGCATAAACCACCACATCGCAACTGATCCATCTCAACATCCGTCCCTGCACTCTGAAGCATGTCGTATATGCCGACTGATGAGCTTGGGAACTCATCATATAAAACACATTGTTACAGAAACAAACCACTGCCATAACATATAAATGCTTCGTGCAGGCTTCTGTTGGATTCAGCCGCACTGATGTCGCCCTGCTCCGCAAGGAGCAAACAGGAACGTTTATGTCTCATATGTGCTCCACGTAACAAAAGTAGGGGTATCATATTTACAAGGCATATTAATGACTAGAACTAAATACATCACTAGGCCTATAACACGTGGCTGCCATCTTGCGAGGACAGCATACAGCCACGCTAACAACCCAGCTAAGCTGCGTGGTTGTACATTCTATAGTAACCTTACATTATAATACTAAATATTATAGAAATAATGACTTAGCAAAGCTATTTAAAGCAGTACAGATAACCAAGAGATTTTACACCGTATAAAGGACTATGAAACTAAGAAAGCTAACACCAATTAGCTATAGCCGATCTTACTAATACTTACACCACATTATCAGTCTAACATTACTGAAGGAGAACAGGGCTTTATTCTAGTAAGCTGTAACATATTAATAAATTGCAGCACTCACCACACTAAAATAAACTATTTCGGCATCAGCACCGCAGTTAATAAATATAACAATCTAAATCGCGCCACAATTAAATATTATTCAAACTGTGGTAAAGTGGGATGTTATAAATATTTATAGGGGACTTAGTGTACTGACTGAGATCAGCTGTGAAGGTATCTGTATCTAATTAGTGTGGTGTATTACAGATGACCTTACTTGCTACCACATTTTTACCTCAGTCAGAATTATTCTGGAATAGTGTGATGACTACGTTAGATGTCTAGGGTTATGAAAATGATGAAGTGTAAGTCACAACAACAACAGACAGATAAACAATTTATTTTATTCCACAACACTTTACAACACTGTGACACTCACACACATATAACAATCTATAAAACTATCTTAAATGAGTCAAGTGTTTAAGTTTAAAAATATATGTATTAATTCTTGTCAATAATGGATATCCTGATTCAACTACACAGTGAACCAGGAATCACAATCAAATGTAACTACAAATATTATGTACACAGTTTATATATATGAACTTTGTATTGACATAGTTTATTATTATTATTCTATGTGTGTAATTGGTGAAGTAGTAATATGAGGTAATACTGGTTTTGTTCAAGCTTGGTTGTTGTTTTTCATCATGACTTCAAGTGTTTGATTATCTTGGAAATAGTATTGGGAAAAGTTCACAGTTCCTGTCATTTGAACCAATTAATTGTCCCTCTGTGTTTACTAAAATGTCAATTTTTGAGGGGGCACATAATGTTGAGCTACTCTGGCCACAGAAGCTTATCTTTCGTGATGGCGGCAGGAAAAGACTCCTCTGCTCGATTGCTTCCTGTGTTCTGGAGACACCTCACTGGTCGCTATCTGGACCAAGGAGTATGCTGTCAGCCTCTGGATTCAGCAAAACTCAGACCAGGTGCTGCTTCAATAACTAGGACCACAGTCCCACAATTCATGGAAATATTACACAGATACGTTGACTGGCGATGAATAATGGCACAAATTATGGCACAAATTCCGATCCGCCTCTGTCCCAGGCTTTTATTTAGAAAATATGATCTGGCTCTCAACGCACTGTTTCTTAGTAAGTTTATTTTAACATGTGGCACTGAACTGACGCTCCTAATTGCCTATATTGGCGGGTCTAACCAATCGAGCCATGTTTACACAAGCGTTTGAAAAAAAGTACCCTTCCTTCCGTCTCCCCTAACAACAAAAAATTAGTATTTGTAGCCCGACTAATCGTGTTTAGCCTTACATTTACTTCTATTCAATCAAATAGGAGGTAACATGTTGGCCTATTTCCCGTACAATGGTGGTTTCAAAACCTGCCACTGCGCAATTCTGATTTTGGTGATGTCTGACAGCACCACCATTTTATTTTGGCTATAATTTGTTAATTCCTAGACTATTTGCGTAACGTTTAACATATTCTTTGTCAGCAAGTCCTACGGAACCCAATTATATAAATTTAAGGGAGCTAGGTGGCTGCGTTCAAAATGTGCATTTTCTTCTACCTCCTGTTCACTTCGATACGATGTGGTGTCTGGGTACTGTCAGGCTTTCAGACAAAAAAACAGTATAATGTCATGTTTCCTAATAAGCGTTTTTCAGGTTTTTTAAACCTAACTCTCGTATGGGTAGTGTTTTTTATCACTGTCTATCTGAAAAAAAAGTATTGCTTCTGGCCTTTCGCTTGGGGAGGGTGGCATTAATTGTATATCGCGAGACGCGTGTTAGTGCTGCATGCGTTCCTGCTTTCAGCCCTCACTCTCTCTATCCTAATTCCATCTGTCCTTCCGTTTATGTTAACGTAGTGTATAAAATGAAATCAAGGCTAGTATTAATCTAGGTCAGCTTGCGTATCTCAAGGTTTTCTTAGAAATACAGTACACGTTTTATTGTTTTGTGGAAACGCGTGTATGCTGCTGTAGGCTTTACTAGTAAACGTGAAAACGTTACAATTTGCAGACGAAGTAGAAAACAAGGGCGATTTTTGTACGCCATTGTGACAGCACTGTACTTTTTCCATTTCTCTTTCCTTTTATTGAATTTATGTGTTAGGCTTTACATTTACCTTTTAATTTATATATGTGGATTTAGAATGTTTCACGACAAATTCTCCCCTCTTAAAACAGACGTTATATGTCAGTCTATAATTCTATATACACAAATAGACATAGAGAAATTTATTAATATTTCTGGGGCTTACGGTGATTCTCATCACACGGATGGCGGCTTAAAAAATCCGCTCCCAGATTTGTTTAAGTCCGATTGAGGGATTTTCGGCTTATCCTGGGGTAAGACATCTTTTTGCACTCTCTGCATAGTGGCCATTGTAAAACAGTTAATTGAAGCTTGTCCGTGAAAAGGGGCTTCCCATTCCATTTGGTCCACTTTATTAAATTTATTTTTTCTATTGTCAGGCCTACTTTTGCCCCTTGGCGTGTCCAGGTCCTGATCAATGTTCCCACTTGTGGGTGTTCCCTCATGTGCTATGCTACACCTTTCTACAAAATTCTCAATGTCCCACCTTGCCTTGGGCCAATAATAATTGTGAGCCACCTTTTGGATGATGGTACCAATTTTCTCATGGTCCCCATCTTTTTTCACATGTAGGCTCCTTATTAAGTCTGCCCTATATCTCTTTGGAAGAACCAACTGTCCGTGACCATTGGATCTAGTTCCGGCCTTCCTGTAAATCAACTTGTTTTTCATGTAAAAATCTCCCTTGCCTGGAGTTGTATGACAAGCTGACAATTTCCTGAAACAAGGCTTGAGGGTCTTATCCCCAGCCTGTGCCTTCCTCAACTCTTCTGGAGTGGTATTTAACAGGATATCCTCCTCCTGTCTTGAGGTTGACCTGACCTGAAGGGTGGCCATATACACAGGTTTCCTTCTACAATGGTCAGTGTCATGATTGTTCATCTTACAATTTTTACACCATCTCTTTCCTTGGTTGAAAGATTTTCTTTCATCATATTTCCTTTCATCGAATTGTGGGTTTTTATTTTTATTGTCACACCGTGGCCTATCAAACTGGTGCTTACCTTTGTTTTGATCTCTAGGATCAAATTTATTAAAGTTCTGTGGTGCCCTAAAATTTTCTACCTGTTTCTTTTTATTACCTGATACCTCTGCCTGAGCTGCTTGATACCTTTCAGCAACATTTAGTAACTCACCCAGTCTCTCTGCACCTTGTTCCATGAGAAACTTTCTCAGGTCTGGAGCCATGGACTCTCTTAATTGTTCTATAAGGACCATTTCCTTAAGATCTTGGGTTTTCCCCAGAGAAGTCCATTTCTCCAAGTATGTCTCTAACCGTGCAGAGAACTGGTGATAGGTTTCACCTGACAGTAGTTTAGCATTCCTAAATTTTTTCCTATAAAATTCTGCGTTCTTTTCATATCTTAACAAAAGAGCCTGCTTTAGCATGTCATAATTTTCTTGATCACCTCTGCTCATTTTGGCAAAAACTTCATAAGCTGCCCCACGAAGCCCTTGAGATAACTTTAAGCTCCACCTTTCTCTCTCTAACCCATACGTGGTAGCTAATAGTTCATATCTATTTAGATAGCTCTCAATATCATCTTCTTTCTCAACAAAATGATCTAAATGAAAGTTCATAGCTGAGGTTGAGGCTCCCTGACTAGCAGTAGCATCGGAGGCAAAGGGACTAACACCATTTTCAGGAGCATGGCCTTGAAACTCAAACTCCCTTAGTCGTAACTCATGTTACCTTTGTAATCTCTTCTCCTCCTTTTCTGCTTCCCTCTCTGCAGTCAATCTTCTTTCCTCTGCTTCCCTTTCTGCAGTCAATCTTCTTTCTCTTTCTGCCTCCAATTTCTTAGCCTCAGCCTCAATCTGCAACCTCTTAATTTCTTTTTCAGCCTCTATCTTTCTTTCAGCTTCTTTTTCTAATCTTTCAGATTCTAATTTTCTTTCGGCCTCTTTTTCTAATCTTCTTTCTTCACGTTCAATATATTTGTCACATTCAGCAGTGACATAAGCAATCATAATTTGCCCGTCCATTCCTAACTCTTTAGCAGTCTGCACAGCAGCAGATCGAAATTTGGCCAGGTCCGCCATTTTCTAACAGGTAAATGTATAAAATATTTAACTAAACAATTTTATCTATGACTAATTAACTAAGGACAACCACAGGCACTGATAGCTCAACCTTATTTATTTTCACCCAAGGATACCTTTTTAATTTTTATTATTCCCTGAAGTGAATTACCCCCAATATTTATAATAGGGAAAGATTCAAAATCCCGGGAGCGAGACCCCAATATATGTGGTAAAGTGGGATGTTATAAATATTTATAGGGGACTTAGTGTACTGACTGAGATCAGCTGTGAAGGTATCTGTATCTAATAAGTGTGGTGTATTACAGATGACCTTACTTGCTACCACATTTTTACCTCAGTCAGAATTATTCTGGAATATTGTGATGACTACGTTAAATGTCTAGGGTTATGAAAATGATGAAGTGTAAGTCACAACAACAACAGACAGATAAACAATTTATTTTATTCCACAACACTTTACAACACTGTGACACTCACACACATATAACAATCTATAAGACTATCTTAAATGAGTCAAGTGTTTAAGTTTAAAAAATATATGTATTAATTCTTGTCAATAATGGATATCCTGATTCAACTACACAGTGAACCAGGAATCACAATCAAATGTAATTACAAATATTATGTACACAGTTTATATATATGAACTTTGTATTGACATAGTTTATTATTATTATTCTATGTGTGTAATTGGTGAAGTAGTAATATGAGGTAATACTGGTTTTGTTCAAGCTTGGTTGTTGTTTTTCATCATGACTTCAAGTGTTTGATTATCTTGGAAATAGTATTGGGAAAAGTTCACAGTTCCTGTCATTTGAACCAATTAATTGTCCCTCTGTGTTTACTAAAATGTCAATTTTTGAGGGGGCACATAATGTTGAGCTACTCTGGCCACAGAAGCTTATCTTTCGTGATGGCGGCAGGAAAAGACTCCTCTGCTCGATTGCTTCCTGTGTTCTGGAGACACCTCACTGGTCGCTATCTGGACCAAGGAGTATGCTGTCAGCCTCTGGATTCAGCAAAACTCAGACCAGGTGCTGCTTCAATAACCAGGACCACAGTCCCACAATTCATGGAAATATTACACAGATACGTTGACTGGCGATGAATAATGGCACAAATTATGGCACAAATTCCGATCCGCCTCTGTCCCAGGCTTTTATTTAGAAAATATGATCTGGCTCTCAACGCACTGTTTCTTAGTAAGTTTATTTTAACATGTGGCACTGAACTGACGCTCCTAATTGCCTATATTGGCGGGTCTAACCAATCGAGCCATGTTTACACAAGCGTTTGAAAAAAAGTACCCTTCCTTCCGTCTCCCCTAACAACAAAAAATTAGTATTTGTAGCCCGACTAATCGTGTTTAGTCTTACATTTACTTCTATCCAATCAAATAGGAGGTAACATGTTGGCCTATTTCCCGTACAATGGTGGTTTCAAAACCTGCCACTGCGCAATTCTGATTTTGGTGTTGTCTGATAGCACCACCATTTTATTTTGGCTATAATTTGTTAATTCCTAGACTATTTGCGTAACGTTTAACATATTCTTTGTCAGCAAGTCCTAAGGAACCCAATTATATAAATTTAAGGGAGCTAGGTGGCTGCGTTCAAAATGTGCATTTTCTTCTACCTCCTGTTCACTTCGATACGATGTGGTGTCTGGGTACTGTCAGGCTTTCAGACAAAAAAACAGTATAATGTTATGTTTCCTAATAAGCGTTTTTCAGGTTTTTTAAACCTAACTCTCGTATGGGTAGTGTTTTTTTTTCACTGTCTATCTGAAAAAAAAGTATTGCTTCTGGCCTTTCGCTTGGGGAGGGTGGCATTAATTGTATATCGCGAGACGCGTGTTAGTGCTGCATGCGTTCCTGCTTTCAGCCCTCACTCTCTCTATCCTAATTCCATCTGTCCTTCCGTTTATGTTAACGTAGTGTATAAAATGAAATCAAGGCTAGTATTAATCTAGGTCAGCTTGCGTATCTCAAGGTTTTCTTAGAAATACAGTACACGTTTTATTGTTTTGTGGAAACGCGTGTATGCTGCTGTAGGCTTTACTAGTAAACGTGAAAACGTTACAATTTGCAGACGAAGTAGAAAACAAGGGGGATTTTTGTACGCCATTGTGACAGCACTGTACTTTTTCCATTTCTCTTTCCTTTTATTGAATTTATGTGTTAGGCTTTATATTTACCTTTTAATTTATATATGTGGATTTAGAATGTTTCACGACACAAACCGACGTGTCGGATTTACATAAGATCATTGAAGGTTTCATAATCCAGATATACCAGGTTCGAAACCTGCTGCAGGCGGTTTGGTAGCAGATCGCTTTGTGTGGATTTTTAACAATGGTGTAAGCGCCGTACCGTTCAGAAAGCAATGGCAAACTACTGAATGAAAAAAATTGCCTAGAAAAATCACAAACAGCCAATAAAAGCTGGGGTTGATTGCCACGCCCTGTAAAGGATAAGCAACTATCATTGAAGGTTTCCTTAACCCCAAACAATATGGAAATACTTAAGCATTAATTTTATTTTCACAAATGTAATAACCGAATATGTCAGTTCTAGTACCGGGCCACGTGTTATATTTCCTGAACATGGACCATCTGCGCCAGCCACGCCATGTCTGAATAAATCTAGATCTGAAACCAACGCACGCGAAATATAAATAACTTTGAATTAAGTATATAATTATTTAAAATACTACGGCACAAAGATGGTGATCCTATATCCTTTCTAACACTATACAGACTTTAGAATGTTGGAGAATAATATTATATCTACTTACAAGTCCTAGGCATGTTCTTGAACTAGACTTTAACAGCGACTTGCCCCAGCGTCTTGCGTGGAAATGACAGAGGATTTCAATCGCCGGGCAGCTTCCGCGCTCCTCTCTTATGATTGGCTGCTATCCGTAAGCGATATGACTTATGTTCTATTTTTAGATACTGACTGAGTAACACTAAAATGGCTGCCAAATCGCTATGTTGTAGTAAAAAGGTAGAGAACGACAGACAAAATGGCGATGACAAGATGGCGCTGTCACACACACACACACACACACACACATATATATATATATATATATATATATATATATATATATATATATATATATATATATATATATATATATATATATATATATATATATATATATATATATATATATATATATATATATATATAAAAGATCTTCAGAGTATCCCAAAAACTCCTGGATTACCGACCCCTGGTCTAGTGTGAAATCAGGTGTTTTCTTGGTTTGTGGAAGAAGATGTTGCTACAAATTCTAAGAGTTTGGGGCAGATGTGGGGTGAGGTCTTTTTTTTTTTTTTTGCATGTTAGAAGGAACGAATCAAATTCTTATATAATGATGTGTAGAGGCACAATAACATACCTAAAGCACTCACGGGTTGTTGTTTTTTTTGGGGGGGTGGGGGGGGGGGGGGGGGAATTGGTAGAAATCAGTTTCTGAAGCGAATACTGTCAAATTTTATAGTTTTATTAGTTTCTTTGCACCTATCAATGTTTTGATTATTTAAATAAAAATACCTATTACGATTACCATTACGTTCAAAAATAAGCTTCAAATTACTGCAGACGCTAACAGGTTAAGATACTGGCAGCAACCACACAAAAAAGCTAATGAAACACAGGAAGAAGCTGCCACCCGGCGTGCTGCAGATATTGAAAGATTACGACGTTGGCGTCAATCTTATCCAGCTACCGGAAACGCCAGATGACGCTGCATCACGTCCAGCTCAAGCTGCAGATATGATAAAGAGATATCGTCCTTCCGAACGAGCCGCCGAAATACCGGAAGACGCCGCATCCCGTCGAACCCTAAACAGTAGATCAGATGAGATACAGTGTATGGCAATAAACTAAAGAAACACCGAAGATGTTGCCTTTCTGAAGAATATACCGGTTACATTGGTAAGCTCTTGGTTTATAAAGAATATATTCTCGTAAGTTCTAAGAGTGTGGTGTAACTTTTGCACGTTAGAAGCGATGTGGCCAGTGATGTGTAGTGATTTTTTTTAAGCGTCTTTTGTAGAGCTCAGGCAGCATAACATTGCTAAATTCGTATGACTGGTGGATGGTAGAAATCAGCTCCAGTTACGAATATTATAGACATAAAAAGCACCACAAATATAACTAAAAACACTAAATGCAATAAACATGGAAAAGTATAATAAAATATAATAAAACTAGCAATAACCCGTCAAAATTGACAGGTTTTTAATTGCAGTCATCTATCTTATCATTTTGATCCATAATAATAAGTCTGCAATACTTTAAATTAAAATTTTGCCTAATCCTCAACTTCCTTTTATTCTCAGAGTCGACGCCTGAGCCCGCTGATCAGACTCGATCGTGAAATAGGCGCCAATTAAATATCGTTGAAGTTTGGTTACGCTCCAGATGATTGCAAGCAATTCATTCTCAAGAATGGGATACTTGGTTTCCGTAGGTGTAAGTTGTCGACTAATATGAGGATAAGGCAATCTCAAAATAGGTTCCATTGAAAAAATACACTTTAATGTAGTTTAAGGTATCAGAACAACAGTCAAAAACTTACATTTTAAGGTTATTTTTAAGAACATGATGAATTAAATCCGTTTCCCGAATGAAACTGGACAGAAGAGTAGCTTGATTGTCTGTTTATTTAATCTGCATTTCCGCACCTTCCTGTCTCCAGTTCGTGTACTGTTTATCAATCGTGTTGTTGGCTTCTTTCCATAATCAAACTGTTCATGCACACCATTATTTGCGCACTTTTCTATTTTCGAGAGAGTACATTAACTTTAACCACAGCTAAGGGGGTGCAACTGTGGTTTAACGTTAGACAATAATTGTATTGTTTCCCTTATATGTGACAGACCGACCGACGTACTTACGGCGGGTATTATGGTATTGAATAATACAACCAGAAAGTAATAACATGTTAGATTTCAAAAAATGTAGATGTCCAGAAGTCTATTAAAGCAATGCACTCGGTATACCAGCATCTTTAAATTGCCTTCTTTTTTTCCACCGTCCCCATATTTCTTCTTCCTTATCCCCCTTCTCTCTCTCTCTTATTATCAATCTCCTTCTTGTTATTCCTGTCCTTGTTGTGTTGACGAGCACGCGCTTCTCATCGCCCACGTCAACTACAACGCACAGATAAGCAAAGAAGAATAAACATCGAGCTGTATAAGAAGTCAATTAAACAATAAAGGAATTATGTTGTGTGCTATATTTTTTTTAAAATAACAGACTCTTGATAGGAAAGCAGAACATTGAGTTCAGAATACAGAAAAGTATAAATCTTCTTTATAATAAGTTTCCTGTTAGAGCCTAACGCTAGAAAACCCATATATCGAAAGGAAATAAAATACAGATATAGAATCTCCAAACCTAGAAATGCGGCACCAGACTAAATAGCTAACCAGACAGGAAAGCAACAACAATAAACGACGACACGTTAATAGAAAAAAGTCGGATACAAATCCTGCATCTAATTCATAGAAGTCTCAGAATAAAATGGATCGGACATTTGGACAGAGCGATATATAACGCCGATCAGCATCGTAAGGCTTCTATGATGGAATAATGAAATACAGGGCACTGTCACGGATTTGCCTCCCCTTAGCTCTGCATTAGTGGTCCAGCAGTGTGAGATTTGAAATAGCGGCAATCTAAGACTGAACAAACATATGAAGGAATATCATTTCGTCATATTGTACAACCACAGAATACAAGTCCACTAGCCAGCTGTTCATTGACTAAACCCTTACTTCACTGCTTAACAACACAAGACAATTACGGCTTATTTGTCACTTTACGCTAAAGTATGACAAAGACAGAACAAACATTCCAAACAATTACATGACCCTTGAGTTATTTCTTGAATTTAATAAAAAATGTTACTCATTTACTACATCAGTAGCAAGTACTACAAAGGCACACGGAACAAAAACAAAACTTACATGAGAATGAGAAATTAGAGAAATAACAAGCTATCACTAACGATATAAAATCCAAAATTTAGGGGGGGGGGGGGGGGGGGGGGGGGGGGGGGGCGGAGAGGTTGTGAACTCAGCTTATCTTCAAAACATAGATGTGAAAGACATTCAAGGCTTCGGCTAAGAGATCAAAGATAAAAACTGTCCTTCGATGCTAATTTGACTAAATAATTATATGGCTTTGGTGTTCTGCCATTTCATATGTATACAGTCTAACAGTGCAGAGCGAAAACTTGTGTGAAACTGTTCCATTTAACATCTGGACAGAATCATCACCATTTTTGTTCTTATCAACCCCATAGTTTCTGGTCTATAGGGACAGTAGATGAGCTATGACTACTTGACTATTAGCTACTTTAGACATAGATTGTCTGTTTAGTTCCGCGATGGATAGATTTGTACATTTTTTTTATCTTGTCCTTTCATTTCTTTTCCCTCCTGTCCCGTCTTCTTTTTTACTGGTACTGTAGCTTGAAGGTAAATGTGCACCTGCCTGTATGACCTTAATAGTGCCTACATTATACTGTATTAGCTTCCGTCTCTTTACCGCTGTAAGATGGTCTTCGTGTTGCCCAGTACTATCCAATGTATCACCACAATGCCGTGGTGGAAGAGCTTATGTGTCCATGACCTCGACAGCTACATCAGCGGTAGCATTGCTACCATTATGGCTTCCCAAGCTGGACAGGTCAAAGGAATGGGGACACAAGCGAGACACAGCTAGCTGCCCTGTGTGATGGGGAGTTTTGTGAGGCGGCGTGACTTATAGAATGAACGGAAGAATTTAAAAAGTGATATCTATATGATAATCTACGAGTTCGAAGGAACTGCCTCTCCTCGGGAAATAGTTTAGAAATCCTTAATGCAAACATAATTCTGGAAACTAAACAGAATATTTTTGGACTATACATTCTTTCTCAGAAATCCCACAAAAGGACTATGTAAAGTACATAAGGTTGAGAAAGGAGATTTGGTGTCCAGCCACATTAAATAAAATATCCCGACCCACTGAAAGTTGGTTTAATTACGGCTCAGCCCCCAGGGTGTAAGTCTATGTTTAAAACACAAAATACAGCCCAAATAAAGGTAACAAGAATAAATTAACAACAGACTCTGTTATGTCGAATTAACAAAAAAAGATTTTAGATTCTCACAACTATTAAAGATTTACAAGTGAAAAAAAGAATGTGTGATCTTATGTTTAGAAAAAAACCAAACCTGTGGTCATCATTTGGACCAGGTGAGCTTTTCTATGGTAGTTTTGCTGGTAATTATAATACTCATCTCTCCAAGGGCTGTAGTAACTGATGGGATGATTTGTGCTCCAGTTAGGGTTCTGACTCTCTGTGCTTTGGTCTGTCCCAGCACGTAAGTACAGTAATACAGTTCTATGGTTTCAGAGGACGGCAGAGTTTTCTTCCTTGGACTCAGTGGACATTTCAAACACGGATGGAGTAAGTCGGCCCTGCTGAATACCTCTTCTGATTACTGGATTATGACTCAGGTTAGAGTCACTTGGTATAACAATCTAGAATCGTACTCTGGTATGGTATGATAACTGGGTTTTGTACCCTGGACTCGTAACTCGCTCGAACGACTCAATATGGATTTAGCAGAATTAGTCTCCTCTGTCGAAAACCATACCTTACACTTCGTTTGACAGATACAGAGAGAATGCCTCGCTCCAAAAGTTGCTACTCTTCAGCCTCCGCACACACACACACACAGTTGTGCGTGGTTTCTTCTCGTCGCAAGAGGATTCAATTTCTTCATTGATGTTGGCGTTAATATTAACCACACAAACGAACAGGTGTGTTACCCAGTTCTAATTACAGCGTACTGCAAGGCTTAACTCCTGATTTATTAGTGTCCAGTCAACGATACAAGCGTTCCACCGCCCGGCTGATCGTACGTGGCATAAAATGCAATCTAAATGAAATGTCCCCAGTGAATAATTTATCGGCCCCGAGTTGTGAGAAATCGCGGGGGTTAGCGAGTACTAATGGAAAGAAGATGAAGAGAAAAAGCTTCTCATCATAATGCTGAAGGAAAATGCAGTTTCATTTCAAGAGATAAAAGAGAGTTGGAGAGGTAAAAAATTTAGACAAAAGAAAGAGGGGTGAGAAAAGTGAAACGTCACACCCTGCAGGCATGCTGTAGACAGGCTATGGCTAAGGAAGGCTAACCTGAAAAAAAAAACGCCTGCTAAAAATCAGAGGCACATTGCCACAGACCGAATGAAGCACTGTACCATAATTCGCTCTATAAAATATATGACCTAATATTGTATCCGAACTATGTGACCTGTCTTTCCATATAAACTATTGACCGACTATTTCTTTGTCTATTTTTTATTCCTTTCACAATCTCTCTTAGATCTGGAAATGAAAACATTTTTCTTGAGATTTCTTCTCGCCAATAGTACTTGATAACCCCCGCGATTTCTCACGGCTCATGGCCAATAAATTATTCACTTGGCCAGTGGAAGTCATTTCACTTGGAATGTGAAACCCAGTGCTACGAACTAGCCCGGAAGTGAACCCTTTTGTAACTCTTGACTGGACGTGCGTAAATCAAGGGGGGTTACGCCTTGCAGTCCACCATACTGGGACCCGTTTAAATGAAGATAACTTGATCCCCCTGGTACTCCAGAAGAATTTGGAATGAGGCCACCCAAGAGGTCAAGTGGAGATGCCAGTGAAAAAATCTTGAAGGGACATTTTAAGCCATTCTATTTGTAACTGTTCAGTGCAGCAGTCGTGAGCTAATGGGCCCCGGAGCAGGGTTACCTTTGCGAAATCCGCAGTGAAATCGTTGGAGCGAGTAAGTGATCTATATAGATATTTTTTATGAATTTTCATTTCTGTGACAATTATTGTTATTTGCATGTTTACATGTTACTCAACCATTTCTAAGGTATGAGTTCACTGTAGTCATAATTAATCACTGATCTCACATCATTGCAGAAATAAGGCAGGGTTAAATAGTTCATGTATAATTTTAATGTTACTTTGGGATTTGTATTACTGAACTAAGCAGAACAGATAGTATCATAGTGGTCCTTGTACTTTCTATTTCTTATATGTTCCATTGTTCTTTGTTATCACGGGATTGCCTCCCCTTGCTTTGCAGTAGTAGTCCACTAATGGTCAAAACGCAAGCGTATCTAAAAGTAGGTCATCCAAGGTATCTATCTTCGCGCAAGATTACTCTTGGCATAGATAGAAGATGAATGACGTTTCTACCTTAGGGGAGCGTTCACAAGATATTCCCAGAAGTCAAGAACAAACGCTGCAAGGACTGAGCAAATTTGTTAACTTATTATCTGGTCCGTCGCCTTTTGTGAAGGGGTTATGCAATGATCCTGGCCCGTCAAGCCCCCAGTTGGAGTAATCCAACGAATGCCCTCTTATAATTAATGGCTATATATATATATATATATATATATATATATATATATTATATATGGGTCGATATATATATATATATATATATGGCCTAATATATACATATTTAATAATAATAATGGGGATTCTTTAAGCGCCAAACACGGCGCATAAGGCAGAAACCAGTGCTCTCCAGGTTGTTCGTTGTGACGCCACTCCTCTTAGCTCTTGCACATTATTTAGGCCCAACGTTCTTCCTTCTCTTATTATTGTTCTTCTGAGTGTTTCTTTTGGTCTTCCTTGTTTCCGCTTACCCTCAGGAACCCAAGTGAGCGCCTGTAGTGGTATTCTGTTGTTTTGCATTCGTAGGACATGACCGATATATGACCATCGTCTTTTCCTTATATAGTCGGAGACATATTTCTGCCTAGAGTCTTCTCTTATTTGTCGATTAGTCTTGAATTCTTTCCAACTGATGTTCATGAGTTTTCTAGGACATTTGTTCTCGAATGTATTCAGCTTGTTCTCCAATGATTTTGTTATTTTCCAACTCTCACAGCCGTATGTTAACACTGAGCTAACATTTGAATTAAACAGACGAAGCTTGGTATGTATATTCAATGATCGTAATTTCCAAATGTTAGATAATCTATTGAAGGCGCTAGCTGCCAAAGCAATTCTAGTATGGATTTCTCTTGTTGTGTCACCATCCTGAGTCATTTTACTGCCTAAATAATTGAAACTTTCAACTTTCTGTAGTTTTTCCCCGTTCAAGATGATATCAAAGGTCTCGTTAGAAAAGTTCATAGCTTCAGTTTTAGAGGCATTTATTTGGAGACCTATTTTAACCGAGAGATGACACAAATTATTTATTGCTTCTTGGGATTGTCTTGGTGTTGAACTTAAGAATGCTACATCATCTGCGAAATCCAGGTCACCCAGGAATTTTCCATTTGTCCATTTTATACCCAATTGTTCATTGTGGGTATAGTTTCTCATAACCCAATCAATAGCTATTCCAAAAAGTAGTGGTGACATAATACAGCCTTGTTTCACCCCTTCTGTAAACCATTCTGTATTCCCTTTATTTGTTCTAACACAACATCTTGCATTGTCATATAGCGCTTTGATTATATTCACATATTTTGTTGGAAAACCATAGATTGTAAGTATCTTCCACAATGATGGGCGGTGTAGACTATCAAAGGCTACATATATATATTGGCTCATACGTTTGCTTTCGTACAAATAAACTGGTTCAACTATTATTGTTTAGTTTAAAATAACATACAACAAATTTAATAGTCAAGTAGTTCAACAAGTTAAAATAAGGATTAAATGGGGTGAAAGTTATATTAAATTTTTCCTCACTGAGGTTTTGGTAGGGCGTTAATAATAATGTCCGCATTTTTGCTGTAGACTGTTATATAAAACTTAGCTCCGCTCCAGATGCGTCCTGCAGCTGTGGTTTCCGTCACTTCTTTTTGGTGATGAGTACACTTCTCTACATAATTCGTCCACTGTAGGCGGTTGGTGGTGATACTCTTCTCTCACACTAGTGGTGTAGGAGCTTCAGTATTTAAGTCTGATGTCTTGTAACCACGAACTGTGACAAATTAGAAAGAAACAAATGCCTCAGTACATTTGTTCTCCGCAAACTAACAGGCCCATTTTCGTGCTCTCCACCCACGAATGTTAATCTCTCAGAAGAATTAAATTCCCGAGCACACAATGTAACTCAGGGAATTTGATGAAAATTCAACAATATCATTCTGGGTGTCAACTAGGAAATTGCGTCTGGGGTACATGGATAATCTTCTTCTTCTTCCATCCTTAGCCACCAACTGTCAAAGCAGTCAGTGGCCATTACGCCTAGTGGCGTCTTAGGGCAACAGCAGACAGGTTTTCTTTGTCGTTGTTTCCCATCACGCCTAGTGGCGTCTTTAGGGCAACGACAAATCAGCCCATTTGCTGTTGTTTCCGTAATCAAAGTGACTTGCAAACGGGTGATCAGCCCGTTGTGTACATGGATAATGATTTGCCTGAATTACAATTTTAAAAAGTATATAAATCTCACAACATGATTCTATACACTTTAGGCACATGTGATGTATCATCACTCATTACTCGTCGTTACTCCCGTCGGGGTCTGGGGTCGCTCTTCTGTCGGGTTTCCCGCACTACTAGTCAGAAACAATCACCATCTCTTGCAGTAGTGGTTCATGCATATACTACTTTCATATGTTGAGGTTGCCAGCCTCATATACTTGTAAATAACCACTTAGCAAGAGACCTGTAAAATTTACATTAGTAAATAAATTGTTTACACTTACCCAAAATTGTGGGAATACACACTTCTCCTGGCGCAGATTAGAATGGACCCACAACCCTGTATTTAGATGCTGTTCGAATCACTTAAGTCTGAGAAATTCCTCTTATGACGGGTGAAATACTTGGTCTGGAAATCTGTAATTCCTCATATGACGGGTGAAACATTTGGTCTGGAAATCTATAATTCCTCTTATGACGGGTGAAACACTTGGTCTGGAAATCTATAATTCCTCTTTTGACTCCTTGTGATAAAATTCCCAAGTTTCCAATCTTGTATTAAAATTGCGGGTTTACTTGTACTTCCAAAGTTGCCCAATACTCGATCTGGTACTTATAGTTGTTGAATGATAAGTCCTACGCTCTTTCCTCTGGCTTGTATGAGGTGTTGAGTTGACGCTGCAATGCAGTCTGTCTGTTCTGTGTGCTGTGACTTCGAGTTTGTTAGATTATATCTCACAATCCTTAGTTTCAAATCTCAGCTGTGTTTCCGCCGAAAGTTCCAATCAAATCATAGTAGATTCTGTCGAACCAATCCAATCTATCTAGCACTGTTTGGGAGGGGAATTTTATTATTACTCATCCCACGCGTATTTGAAAATATTAAATTTAATATACACGCGTGGCCTCTTACCACAGTGATGTCAAATCGTAACTTAACACTTCCGACGCACCTCTGTTTATCACCTTTATCTGCGTGCCTCCGCCAGACAGATGTCTAGTCAGACCGTTTTGTCTTCTTTCATGGTATCACAATACCAGCTTGTGTCAACATGATCAACAGCTTTCCAGTGGGGTCAAATGTTTGACCGCCCCGTTTTCACAGGCGGTCAGACAGATTAGGCGATCAAATTGTCATACTGCGCCTCAGAACAGGACACAACCGACTCCGCAGCCACATGCATACAAAATTCAAGATTGGCAATTCAGCCATGTGTACATGTGGACAGGCACCCCAGACTGAGGAGCACGTACTTCAAGATTGCCCCGAATATGATATATTGAGGCAAACCCACTGGCCCAGAGAAACAATACTGGAAGCAAAACTATACGGACCTCTGTATGAACTACAAAAGACAGTGAAGTTTATACAAGAAACAACATTGCAGATATAGACAATATATTTCAAGCGAGCGAAAGAAGAAGATTAGGCGATAAAATATTATCGCTGGCCGGGTCACCAAACCTGATTTATGCCAAATAAAAACGATGAGTAAGAAAAATTAAGAAAAAGAAAGGAAACTGCCGGAGGGCTGAAGGTGTGAGAGATCACACAAAAGAGCATGTTCAGACGTTTTGTCACATTTGTCAAGACTACAAACTTGATAAATGTGTTCTCAATCACATGTTTTATCTCTTTGTCTCATATTGGACATTAGTGTTTCATCATGGACTATTTATTCTCTATATGTAGGCTATTTAGTGCACTTCTATGCATATACCATGTTTGATGATTGAAAAACTATTCTGTTATCAGTTATTTGAATGATATTTTCTACAGGAACCAGGACTTTAAGAATGTTTACAATTATTTAGCCATTTAATGAATATTACCACTTGACTGACGAAATGTAAGCTCGAGGTTCTCAAGTCTTTGAGACCAGGAACCCCCAACTTAGATTAACTGCTCATGGGGCAAAGATGTAAATCGATGGTTCTCAAACCTTGGCAGCAATGACATCCCAACATGTTTACAGCAGCATTTGAAACTATTACCATGTGGTTCTCAAATCATTGTTGAAAGTAACCCCAAAATTAAAATACTGCTCTATGAGCACATGGTGAACCAGTGGTTCTCAACCATTTGATAATCCAGCCCCAAACCTCACAGTTTGTGAAACTCATTGCCCACGTGTGGAAAACCACTGCTGTAAATAAGCAGATAGCCAGATAGAGGTTGAGAACTCCAGATACGCTATAATGTCAGTGTAGGAGTATTTCATAAATATTTTATAACACTTTATTGAATGTTAGCTATAATTGTTTTAATTTGATTTCTGGTGGACGCTTATCGGCCATCAGACATAGGAGATGATTGCCCTTGAAACACCACTAATGGGACTTCAATTGTTTCATCATCCAATCCAACCAGGTTACGGGTACAAGGTACTAAACCAGGTTACGAGTTGAGGGTAGAAACCAGGTGACCATACCAAAACCCAGTTTACCCCTACCAACCATATCCCATCAACCAGTAACCAATTCCTTATCAAACATCCCATACCAGAGGGCTCAAACCTGATTCATAGTCCCAAAAGCAGAAGAGGTATTCAGCAGGGCTGACTTATTCCATCCGTATCTGTGATGTGCACCGAGTCCAGGGAAGCAAACTCTGCCACCCTCTGAATCCATTGACCTGTTTATGCTACCAAAGTGCTGGAACAAACATCACCTTCGCAGCTACAATACAACAATAGAAGAGATCTTGTGGTCCAGATGATGACTATAGTAGTTCGGTTTTTTTAACAGAAGAGAATTTTTTTTCTCATATTTATATGTAAATTTGAAGATGTGAGAATCTATACTCTTTTTTTTTAAAATTCAACTTAGCAGTGTCTGTTGTATTTTTCTTGTTAACTTTATTTGCGCTGTATTTTGTTTTAAACAGAAATCTACACCCTGGGGGTCGAGCCATAAGTAAACTAATTTACACTGGGTCGGGATATTTTAATTAATGTGGCTGGACACCAAATCTCCTTTCTCAACCGTATGTACTTTACATAGTCCTTTTGTAGGATTTCTGAGAACGAATTTATAGTCCAGAAAATATCATGTTTAATTGCCTGAATTCTATTTGCATTAAGGATTTGTAGTATACTATTTCCCGAGAAAAGGCAGTTCCTTCGAACTCGTAGACTATCATATAGATATCAATAAAGACTTTTATCTTTTTTTCTTCCATTCCATCCAATCTTTCCTTCTCCTTAAAATCGCAACACCGCAACTATGATCGACGTATGTTATTCCGAGGACCTCTCGATAACACTTTATTTTCAAAGACAGAACAATACAATGTTGTGCTACATAATTTACGGTAATTTATTTTCATTGTTCCTGGAATATAACAGGCTTGATTCAATTTAGCACACTGAACGACAAATACAAGATGTAGTGAATATGGCCTGCACTTACCTCAGATGGTGTGTATTCTTGGTTGGCCTTGAACTTCAGGCCGAACGCTATCTCACACACCGGTAGCAGAGTCCCCGCGATCAACGCCATGGTCATGCTCACAGGGAATCCCGTATAGACCATGTAGACGAAAAACAAAGTAACCCACATTCCGTCAGTCAAGTCATGTGGCTTTGAATCCAGAGTGATAGTGCCTGTCACGGCCAACAGCAATAAGACTGATATGTGGCTTATTATCTGCAGCTTCAAGAAGTTTAGGTGGATGCGATATAGAAGAACCTCCTGTGCTATAAAAAAGAGAATGATGGTTCCTAAAACTGTTCCACGGACTGGGTTAGTCGAACCATTTGCGTAGAAAAATACTATGAGGAGAATGCATATAACGATGCTAAGAATTATCATGACGGAATGAGATGATTGGTCTACCTTCAGGAAGTAGCGTCTGTAGAGATTCTCTAAAGTTGTGTCTCTAAAACTTTTAGAACGAAATATGCCCAAGATACGCTTCCAGTTCATAAAAGGTTTTATGCTTTCATCCAGACCTATCTCTGAAAACTCCTCATCCTGTCCACATCTGAGCTTCCTCTGCTCATTCTTCAACTCCTGGGTTTTCAGAGCGTAGTTTGACTCCCAGGCCTCTTTAACTGAGACCTTCCGTGTGACTGATTTGTCGTTTTCCATTGGCGAGATTCTATTTCTTTGTAAATTTACGAATCCCATACCTCTGCCCTCCGCGGTTTCAATTTGGTACACGCTCATCTTGAGATGTTGTCCGTCCCATACCCGCTAGACGAGAGAACAGACACGATCTCGGATACATGGCTTCCAGCCTACATCACTCCGGATAGCTTGGCACCTTGAATGGAAGATAAAAAAAGACACTAAAACTGCAAGAACACTACATATCTCAAGGAAAAAAAATGAACTAACTTTGTTCCCTGATGAGTTCTAATGTCATCCGCCCTTTCAAAGAGTATACAGAGTTCTGCTCGTAATGTTATTATGAAAGTGGGACATACAGAAAGTACAAGGTGACTTAAGAGTCACTCCGTGTTTTAAAAGTGTTTTATCCTCGCTTATATCTACTGAATATACACGAAACAAATGTCATAACAATGAGAAACAACTGCATTTTCTTCTTCTTCTTCGTCCACCCTCAGACGTCAACTTAAATATGTTCAAAGAAAACAGTTGTCAGCTTGAGGCTGTTGATATTTCTGTACAATTTTTCCAGGAATGGTACTGGTGATGGATACATGCTCTTTCTCTGTTCCTCCTATGTTGCGTACCTATGAAGCAGATGTTCAACAGTCATTTTATCGGTGCCACAGTTACAATCATCGGTATTTCCTATCTTTAACTTGTTGAATAAATGGTATCCTAAACTGTTGAGATATGTGTGTGACAAGCCAAATCCTCGATCGTTAAATTTTTCTGTGACCTCCTTTATTTTCTCTTCTGTACACTTTCTGTTTTTTTCCACCCGCTCCTTATCGTTGTTTCGCTTTTATCTTTCAAGTTTTTCTTATCAAATCTTGTCACATTTCTCACCCACCCTCTCTCCTACTTATTTTATTCTTTGTTATCGGTGATGCGTAGCGAAGGAGTGGACTTGCCACATTGATTTTTTGCTTATAGCTAGCTCCAGACGGAGTAAGAGTCTACGCTGAGCGAGATTCCTATTGTTAACCCAGGCTTTTTGTCTGGAGACGATATACGCTACCAGGTTTCCGCATGATAAGATGGCATTGAACGTAAGGGAACACAGACAGAAACACAAAGAAAGTGTACAGCAACCAAGTATATTGATCAAAAATTCCCAGCAAAGCTTTGGACACATGCATATATTGATCGTTCAGCAAAAAATGCAGTTGAAAATGGGGGTGCCGGCATCCTCCTACAATTAAAGAATAGAATCCACTCTATGGCAATTGCCACTGGCAAATACTGCAATAACTTCAGTGCTGAAGCAGAAGCCCTGAAACAGGCAGCGGAAACTCTTATTGAATGCAAAGCACAGGCGGAAAAATAGATAGTAATCTTTACAGATGCCCTTTCAGTAATAACAGCGCTGAAGAGCCACCATGCTAAAGGATTGAACGATCTGATTATCTCCCTTGAAAGACTGGCCAAATGCTTCAAAAAGTGCACGATCCAGTGGATACCAGCCCATTGCAACATACCAGGAAATGAGGAGGCAGACAAACTTGCTAAGGAAGGAAGTGCCTTACAACAAAATGATATAGAGACAACTTACGCAATGGCAAAGACTACTATAAGGTCTACATTCAAGTCCAAATGTGAAAGAGAGCACCCGGGCCATTAGAAAAATGACGCATATCATCAACTATCCAGGAAAGAACAGGTCATCATTTTTCGGCTACGGACTGGGCACAACAGATTGAGATACCATTTATACCACAAATACAAAATTGGTGCAACAGATCTCTGCAGCTGCGGTACTAGCCCGATGACAGTCGAACATCGAACACCTGCTGCAGTACTGCCCAACCTACAGTAATGAACGGAGTAGCATATGGCAACAACCCACTTCTGTCAACGAAAAACTGTTTGGAGATGTCGGGAACCTTGAGTTGACTACTGCCTTTATTAGAGTCATAAATGTGGAAGGCGAACGAGGAAGAAGAAGAAGATGCGAGCTCGCAAACATGACATGATAAAATACACGGCAGATCTCACTGGAATGTAGGAAAGAAGCATCTCGCTGAAGATTAAGACGCGGACAGTGATGTAATACTTCGGCAGATGGATTTAGTTGTGATAAACAATTACAAGAAAATAACATATAGGAGGAGATTGTAATTTTAGATTTGTGAAGTAGTGAGTTTGTACACAGGACAGGCGAAACGAGAAGAAAGATCTTATCTGGTCATGAAAGACAGGTAAACACATTTGTAAATGACAAAGAAAATATCTTGTGTGTCATACAGAATGTTCTACAGTCGATGGTAATTAGGGGGAGAGAGAAAGAGAGACCCCTACCGATACCAGACATTAATTCGTGGTTTGATTGGCATAAAAGTGCTACAATAAACCACTTTTGATTGAAGCTTTTTTGAAACGAAACCACATGGATATGTAGGCGAATATGCCCCCAACAACCTACATCATTTTAAGACTACTTCACAGCATTTCCATCTAGTCAAAAAGACATTTCAGACAGCCAGGATAACGAAGGGAAATAGGATTCCAACATAAGGACAGGACCAAGTAATAGAGATCTTTTGATATCAGACAGAAAGTAAACTCGACTATAGTAGTGGAAACACCAAGTCCTAGAAACCTACATACAGAATAACATTGGAATTATAACTAAAGTAATACCCCCGACAATCTATATGTCGGCCTCTTAAAACCAGTGGTCCGACACTATCCGGAAGTTTCTGCAGTGCAAGACGTCTGTAAATTCATTCCCGATAATCATGGTAAGTTGTGCTATGTACACTTTCATCATTTTATATTTTTGCATTTAACATGTCAACATTTTTAATTCAGATTGATGTATATAAAATTATACTTCATTTGGATTCTTCTGCTCTCCGAACTCGCTTTAATCTGACGCGAAGGTCTGAGATTTTGTACTCACGGGAACCGTGAAAATTCAGAGAAAGATGAAAAGCTGAATGAAAGCGGAGGTCGCCTGATGCTTACATCGGGAGATAAAAGATTAAAGGGAGGTTCAATTTTATATTTCTCTTATGTTCCTGATACTAGTTAGTAGTACACAGCTCTGGACACCACCTATAAGAGACGAGTCTAGAGAACACTCCAAGCGGCGACATTTGTGGAAGTTACTCGTGCAACGCAACGAATGTGCTCCTAAAAGCCATTCGACTATTAATGAGAGAAGGAACAGTTAAGAACTGTCTATGAACCAGCATCAACTACACCAGACTACAGTGACAAGTCTTCGCTGCAATCGGACAGTTAAGTTGACCTATTCGACACTGTTACTGAATTCACAATGCACTGACGCATTGAATGAAAGAACTTGGTTCCGGCTATATGTTTTCATCTAATATGAACTATATATATATATATATATATATATATATATATATATATATATATATATATATATATATATATATATATATATATATATATATATATATATACAGAGCTAAAATACATTAATAATACTTTGCCACATTATCTTGGGCTCAATAAATACGTGTCAAATATCTATTTCGCAGAAGTGGGCGGGGGATACACATTCTACAACAAACTTAATAAACGCAGTCGTTGTACTTGCCATCTTAGAAATTGTCGTGAAATTCTACATCGACATATATAAATTACAAAGTACATTGTAAAACCTAACGCATTAATTCAATAAAAGGAAAGAGAAATGGTAAAGAACAGTGCTGTCACAATGACTGTACTCGAGATCCCCCTTTTTATGCTTCGTCTGCATATTCTCTCGCTTTCACGTTGATAGTAAAGCCTACTGCATCAATACACGCTTTCTACAATAACACGTGTACTGCATTTCTAAGAAAAACCTTGAGATACGCAAGCTGATTAATGACCTAAATTAATACTAACATTAATTACACTACGTTAACATAAACGGAAAGACAGATGAACTTAGGATAGAGAGAGAGGGAGGGCTGAAAGCAGGGACGCATGCAACCCTAACACGCGTCTCGCGATACAAAATTAATGCCATCACGCGTGTAAGGCCACAAGCACTAACTTTTTTTCAAATAGACCGTGATAAAAAAAACACTACCCATACGAGAGTTAGGTTTTAAAAACCTGAAAAATGCTTATTAGGAAATATGACATTATACTGGTTTACGTTTGAAAGCATGACAGTACCCAGACACCACATCGATCGAAGTGAACGGGAGGTAGAAGAAAATGCATATTTTGAACGCAGCCCCTTGGCCCCATTAAATTTATATAATTGGGTTCCTTAGGACTTGCTGACAAAGAATATGTTAAACGTTACGCAAATAGTCTAGGAATTAACAAATTATAGCCAAAAGAAAATAGTGAGGGTGTCAGACAACACCAGATAATAATCGCACAGTGGCATGTTTTGGAACCACTATTTTACGGGAAATGGGCCACCATGTAAAATCCTATTTGATTGGATAGAAGTAAATGTAAGGCTAAACACGATTAGTCGGGCTACAAATACTATTTTTTGTTGTTAGGGGAGACGGAAGGAAGGGTACTTTTTTTCAAACGCTTGTGTAAACATGGCTCGATTGGTTAGACCCGCCAATATATGCAATTAGGAGCGTCAGTTCAGTACCACATTTTTCAAATAAACTTACTAAAGAACCAGTGCGTTGAGAGCCAGTGCATATTTTTCTAAATAAAAGCCTGGGACATCGGCAGATCGAAATTGTGCTATATTCATTGCCAGTCAACGTAATTGAGTATTATTTCCATGAATTGTGGTAAGCTTGATATATTCAATATCTTTTTAATGAAAATTGAATGTAAATTGATAATTTATGTCTATATATGTGTGTGGTTCAGTAGCGAACATGAGGCAAAGCCTATATAGTGCTCCAACCTGAACATAAGGTGTCGGAGAAAAGTAAAACTGCATGGAATTGCCAAACAGTACACTAACACCTATCTTATTGATTAGAAAGAACTAATGCTGGAATTCCAGAGGCGTAGTAACCATTAGGGAGGAGTATACTGGTGTAAATAGTTTCAGATGAAGCTAGCAGTTGGCCTACCGCTCTGAACTCAGTGTTTGTTATGTATTGTGTTCAGTCTGGAAATAGATTATAAATTAGTTCTGAAATAGGAGGTACAACCTTCTTGTTTCAGGGACCGTGGTCCTAAAGTTATTGAGCAGCACCTGGTCTGAGCTTTGCTGAATCTAGAGGCTGACAGCATACTCCTGGGTCCAGATAGCGACCAGTGAGGTGTCTCCAGCACACAGGGAAGCAATCGAGCAGAGGAGTCTTTTCCTGCAGCCATCACGAAAGATAAGCTTCTGTGGCCAGAGGAGCTCAACATTATGTGTCCCCCTCTAAAATTGACATTATAGTAAAACAGAGGGAAAATACATTGTTTAAATTGATAGGAACTGTGATCTTTTCCCCATACGATTTCCAAGATAAACAAACACTTGAAGTCATGATGACAAATAACAACATAGCTTGAAAAACAAAACCAGTATTACCTCATAGTACTACTACACAACTGACACACATAGGATAATACTAATACAATATGTCACTACAAGGTTCATATTTATAAATTATGTACATATAAATTGTGATTACATTTGATTGTGATTCCTGGTTCACTGTGTAGTTGAATCATGATATATATTAGTGAAAGTAATTAATACATATATATTTGAACTTTACCATTGACTCATTTAAGATAGTCTTATAGAGTGTTAAATGTGTGTGAGTGTCACAGTGTTGTCAAGTGTTGTGGAATAAAATAAATGGTTTATCTGTCTGTTGTTGTTGTGACTTACACTTCATCATTTACATAACCCTAGACATTCAACGTAGTCATCACAATATTCCAGAATAATTCTGACTGAGGTATAAATGTGGTAGCAAGTAAGGTTATCTGTAAAACACTACACCTATTAGATACAGATACCTTCACAGCTGATCTCAGTCAGTACACTAAGTCCCCTATAAGTATTTATATCAGCCCACTTTACCACATATATTGGGGTCTCGCTCCCGGGATATTGAACTTTTTCATATTATATATATTGGGAATAATAAGAATTAAAAGGTATCCTTGGGTGGAAATAAATAACGTTGAGCTCTCAGTACCAACGGGCTGATCACCCGTTTGCCAGTCACTTCGATTACGGAAACAGCAGCAGATGGATTGATTTGCCGTTGCCCTAAAGACGCCAACAGGCGTGATGGGAAACAATGGCAAAGAAAACCTATCTGCTGTTGCCCTAAGACGCCACTAGGCGTAATGGCCACTGACTGATTTGACGGTCGGTGGCTAAGGACGGAAGAAGAAGAAGAAGAAGAAGAAGAAGAAGAGCTCTCAGTGCCTGCGGTTTCCTTGGATAAGTAATTACAGATTGTATTGTTTAGTTAGACATTATATAAATTTACCTGTTAGAAAATGGCGGACCTGGCAAAATTTCGATCTGCTGCTGTGCAGACTGCAAAAGAGTTAGGAATGGACGGACAAATTATGATTGCTTATGTCACTGCTGAATGTGACAAATATATTGAACGGGAAGAAAGAAGATTAGAAAAAGAGGCCGAAAGAAAGTTAAGAGGCTGAAAAGGAAATTAAGAGGTTGCAGATTGAGGCTGAGACTAAGAGGCTACAGATTGAGGCTGAGACTAAGAAATTTGAAGCAGAAGAAAGAAGATTGACTGCAGAAAGAGAAGAGAAGAAATTGGCTGCAGAAAGAGAGGAAAGAAGATTGGCTGCAGAGAGGGAAGCAGAAAAGGAGAAGAAGAGATTACAAAGGGAACATGAGTTACGACTAAGGGAGTTTGAGTTTCAAGGCCATGTTCCTGAAAATGGTGCCAGTCCCATTACCTCCGATGCTACTGCTAGTCAGGGAGCCTCAATCTCAGCTATGAATTTTCATTTAGATCATTTTGTTGAGAAGGAAGATGATATTGAGAGCTATCTAAATAGATATGAACTATTAGCTACCACGTATATGTTAGAGAGAGAAAGGTGGAGCTTAAAGTTATCTCAAGGGCTTCGTGGGGCAGCTTATGAAGTTTTTGCCAAAATGAACAGAGGTGATCAAGAAAATTATGACATGCTAAAGCAGGCTCTTTTGTTAAGATATGAAAAGAACGCAGAATTTTATAGGAAAAAATTTAGGAATGCTAAACTACTGTCAGGTGAAACCTATCACCAGTTCTTTGCACGGTTAGAGACATACTTGGAGAAATGGACTTCTCTGGGGAAAACCCAAGATCTTAAGGAAATGGTCCTTATAGAACAATTAAGAGAGTCCATGGCTCCAGACCTGAGAAAGTTTCTCATGGAACAAGGTGCAGAGAGACTGGGTGAGTTACTAAATGTTGCTGAAAGGTATCAAGCAGCTCAGGCAGAAGTAACAGGTAATAAGAAGAGGCAGGTAGACAATTATCAGGCACCACAAAACTTTACTGAATTTGATCATAGAGATCAAAACAAAGGTAAGCACCAGTTTGATAGGCCACGAAATGACTATAAAAATAAAACCCCACAATTCAATGAAAGGAAATATGATAACAGGAAACCCTTCAGACAGGAAGGAAAATATTGTCAAATATGCAGGATGCATAATCATAATACTAGTGAATGTGGTAGGAACGTTCCTCCATATCACGCGGCATGCATGATAACAGTGGACAAGGGGAAGAAGAAACTGACAGAGAATCATATAAATCTTCAACATCCCCCATCTGTGAAGAAGTGACATGTAATGGGGCCAAGGTTAGGTGCCTTTACGATTCAGGTTTAGAATACGACTCAGTTGTGAGTGCAACCCTAGTGCACCCTGAACAGTATACCACAGAGAAAGTGGAGATACAAGGGGCCGTAAAGGGAATATCCACCATGACACTTCCCGTAGCCGAGATCAATGTAGAGACAAGGTACGTGGAAGGAGTTTTTAGAGCAGCCGTGTGTGACGACCCTAATTACCCGTTGGTGTTAGGAAGCAAATATGTTTTCTAGGAAGCCATGTAAAACCGGTGGTAATGGCCACGCTTAAGGTCAGGTCGACCCCTAGTAGAACGGAGGAGGAACCACCACTAGTTTATTCTCATAAGCAGATGAGAAAGGCCCAGGCAAAAGATAAAACATTAAAACCTTGCTTTGGCAAATTGCTAAACAGCCATGCACACCCTAAGAAAGGAAAATTTTATTTGAAGGAAGGACTGCTCTTCAGGAAAGCTAGAGCCGGATCCAAAGAACAGGGACAATTGGTATTGCCAACTCCCTACAGAGAAGAAGTGATGGCAAAATCACATGTTGTACCAGACGGTGGACACCAGAGAAATGGGACTACCCGTCAAAGGACATCAGAAAAATTCTACTGGCCCCAAGTAGCTGCTGATATTGCACAATTTGTGGGGGCCTGTGAAAAATGTAGCAAGGTACAGTCCCCAAGTTGGGAAAATCATAATCAGATGCCAGCCAAGCATTTTGAAACATATGGGCCTAACATTAACAAGGAAAATAACAATAATAAGGTTGACATAGAGGATAGGTATCCACCTTCCCCCCAACAGTGTTCACCAAAAATATTTAGATTCGCAACTCTGAGAAAGGCATCCAGAGAAAATAGAAATTCAGACCAGTCAACACAGGAACAGTTCGAAGCCGCTGTTAGGGAGCTGGCTGACATTGACATTGAAGATGATCCGCCTAAGTTAAAACCGAAACAAATTGTTAACATAAGAACAGTGGGCAGTGGACGAGTGAGCAATTCGGAAAATGCTCACAGCGCTTCACACTATGGCTATTAACTTAGCATTATAAGGGCACCGGTGACATTGGTAGTCACCCGACCCTACACCGTCCAAGGGAAAGTATTGCTCGGACCCTGGATGGAGATAACCCACACATCTTATAGCAATGCGAAGGGCGAATTGATTTCTGATGCAGAAACTCATTTCCTCACATATTATCTTAATTCACTAGATTGTCGGTAGGCGAAACTATAGTTGGTGAATATGGCCTCCATTTGAGGGCACATTATAGAACATTATAAATATATTATTAGAAGGGTGTTTCCACATTCAATCACGCCTGAGATCAGACCAATTGTTGGCTGTGAACATTTCGGAGGAGCAGAGTGTCTCCATTGTTACCTTTGTGAATTGAGGATAGTCCGAGTGTTTATTAAGGCTGATCAGGAAATTATTGGATCCCCTCCACAACTCAGATAGCACCATATAGATCAACTCCTCATAACGTACAATTTGAGGAACATCTAATCTTTTCTGGACATGTCGTTGAGCAGACTCAGAGAAAAGAAATGGTGAATATTGATTGCTAAGCAGTAGTAAGACAAGCCGTAACACTTGCAGCTGTACAGTAACATATCTGAAATGGATTCTTGGCTTGCAGAGGTTTGGGGCAGATTTCTTGAGTCGTGCCCACTTTGAATTGACCCACCTGCATTAATCCATGATAAAAATGAAATCAGAGAAACGTTGATGCAGATTTTCTAAGCCATCCGTGCGGTGAAAATCAAAGAAATCACCAGGCATAGACATAAATTTCTCTATGTGTATATAGAATTATAGACTGACGTATAACGTCTGTTTTAAGTGGGGAGGATTTGTCGTGAAATTCTACATCCACATATATAAATTACAAAGTACATTGTAAAACCTAACGCATTAATTCAATAAAAGGAAAGAGAAATGGTAAAGAACAGTGCTGTCACAATGACTGTACTCGAGATCCCCCTTTTTATGCTTCGTCTGCATATTCTCTCGCTTTCACGTTGATAGTAAAGCCTACTGCATCAATACACGCTTTCTACAATAACACGTGTACTGCATTTCTAAGAAAAACCTTGAGATACGCAAGCTGATTAATGACCTAAATTAATACTAACATTAATTACACTACGTTAACATAAACGGAAAGACAGATGAACTTAGGATAGAGAGAGAGGGAGGGCTGAAAGCAGGGACGCATGCAACCCTAACACGCGTCTCGCGATACAAAATTAATGCCATCACGCGTGTAAGGCCACAAGCACTAACTTTTTTTCAAATAGACCGTGATAAAAAACACTACCCATACGAGAGTTAGGTTTTAAAAACCTGAAAAATGCTTATTAGGAAATATAACATTATACTGGTTTACGTTTGAAAGCATGACAGTACCCAGACACCACATCGATCGAAGTGAACGGAAGGTAAAAGAAAATGCATATTTTGAACGCAGCTCCTTGGCCCCATTAAATTTATATAATTGGGTTCCTTAGGACTTGCTGACAAAGAATATGTTAAACGTTACGCAAATAGTCTAGGAATTAACAAATTATAGCCAAAAGAAAATAGTGAGGGTGTCAGACAACACCAGATAATAATCGCACAGTGGCATGTTTTGGAACCACTACTTTACGGGAAATGGGCCACCATGTAAAATCCTATTTGATTGGAAAGAAGTAAATGTAAGGCTAAACACGATTAGTCGGGCTACAAATACTATTTTTTGTTGTTAGGGGAGACAGAAGGAAGGGTACTTTTTTTCAAACGCTTGTGTAAACATGACTCGATTGGTTAGACCCGCCAATATATGCAATTAGGAGCGTCAGTTCAGTACCACATTTTTCAAATAAACTTACTAAAGAACCAGTGCGTTGAGAGCCAGTGCATATTTTTCTAAATAAAAGCCTGGGACATCGGCAGATCGAAATTGTAATATATTCATTGCCAGTCAACGTAATTGTGTATTATTTCCATGAATTGTGGTAAGCTTGATATATTCAATATCTTTTTAATGAAAATTGAATGTAAATTGATAATTTATGTCTATATATGTGTGTGGTTCAGTAGCGAACATGAGGCAAAGCCTATATAGTGCTCCAACCTGAACAGAAGGTGTCGGAGAAAAGTAAAACTGCATGGAATTGCCAAACAGTACACTGTCACCTATCTTATTGACTAGAAAGAACTAATGCTGGAATTGCAGAGGCGTAGTAACCATTAGGGAGGAGTATACTGGTGTAAATTGTTTCAGATGAAGCTGGCAGTTGGCCTACCGCTCTGAACTCAGTGTTTGTTATGTATTGTGTTCAGTCTGGAAATAGATTATAAATTAGTTCTGAAATAGGAGGTACAACCTTCTTGTTTCAGGGACCGTGGTCCTAAAGTTATTGAGCAGCACCTGGTCTGAGCTTTGCTGAATCTAGAGGCTGACAGCATACTCCTGGGTCCAGATAGCGACCAGTGAGGTGTCTCCAGCACACAGGGAAGCAATCGAGCAGAGGAGTCTTTTCCTGCCGCCATCACGAAAGATAAGCTTCTGTGGCCAGAGGAGCTCAACATTATGTGTCCCCCTCTAAAATTGACATTATAGTAAAACAGAGTGAAAATACATTGTTTAAATTGATAGGAACTGTGATCTTTTCCCCATACGATTTCCAAGATAAACAAACACTTGAAGTCATGATGACAAATAACAACATAGCTTGAAAAACAAAACCAGTATTACCTCATAGTACTACTACACAACTGACACACATAGGATAATACTAATACAATATGTCACTACAAGGTTCATATTTATAAATTATGTACATATAAATTGTGATTACATTTGATTGTGATTCCTGGTTCACTGTGTAGTTGAATCAGGATATATATTAGTGAAAGTAATTAATACATATATATTTGAACTTTACCATTGACTCATTTAAGATAGTCTTATAGAGTGTTAAATGTGTGTGAGTGTCACAGTGTTGTCAAGTGTTGTGGAATAAAATAAATGGTTTATCTGTCTGGTGTTGTTGTGACTTACACTTCATCATTTACATAACCCTAGACATTCAACGTAGTCATCACAATATTCCAGAATAATTCTGACTGAGGTATAAATGTGATAGCAAGTAAGGTTATCTGTAAAACACTACACCTATTAGATACAGATACCTTCACAGCTGATCTCAGTCAGTACACTAAGTCCCCTATAAGTATTTATATCATCCCACTTTACCACAGAAATACAGGAGAGATTACCTGAAATAGGAGCATCGCACTCCTATTTACATCACTGCCAACAGAATTCTTGAGCGAGGGTTGCTACCTTTGAAAACCTCATCATTCTACTCCCCCTGTCGGGCTATTATTGGACCACTACGGCAGATCAAGCAGACTAGCCGAGACAGTGCTCTTGATTGTTACACATCATAATGACGTGAAACATGCTTCGTAATACTTAATTATATATATATACGATTTTTGAAATTACCAACTCTTCACAATAAAACTGAGACAGCCTGTGTATTTACTTCTGTAAGTGCGTGCCGCCTGGCGTAGCAGATCATATCTATCCAACACTTAGGGTTCGTAGTTCTGTATACAATTTCTAATGTCGAATCTTGTCCATATCACGTAGTTAAAAATGGCCAGCAGCTTTTACTTTTGTTATCCCTTAACATTTGTTTCCATCAACTTTTGTTGTTAATATGACGTCACAATGCATTATAACTTTCTTGCTATTTGAATTATTCTTTCTTTCCAACCTTTTGTTTAAATCAAAGTTTCTCAACCGGGGCTCCACGGAAACCTGCGGTTCCGGGAGGTCGCTAGCGGTTGCGAGAAATCGCTAGGGGTTCCGCGAGAGATCTGATTGAAAAAAATAAAAACAGATAAATAAACGTCATTTTGTAAACTTTGCGCGTAGGGCGATGTTAGCGCTAGCAGTATTGAGCAGTGACCAAGCAGTCTCGTTTAACAGTGCGCAACAGGACCGTGCTCACCCTTCCACATACCATATTTCATCAGCATCTTGTACAGCAGAAGTTTGTGATACGACTTTTAGGCCTACTTGGATAAGGTAAAAAAATAAAAAATAAAATTTGGAAATTTAAAAAAAGAAAGAAATTGAAGTTTCTTCTTCCTACACTACAGACTTGCATTAGAGTTGATATCCTTTGTGGGTAGGGGAGAGTTGATATCCTTAGTGGGGAGGGGAGAGTTGATATCCTTTGAGGGGAGGGGAGAGTTGATATTATTTTGTGAGGAAGGGAGAGTTGATATCCTTTGTGGGGAGGTGAAACCACACAAAAAGAATAGACTAAGAAGTTGGCCAAAATATACAGATCCACAGAAAAAAATCATTCTCTACGCAAAAAGGCACTCACAATTTTTTATGGATTATTACATTTACAACACACTAATCACGTTAAAGTATCGTTAGCTGTAGATATAATAATTGTTATGCAGGGGTTCCCTGTGACCTGAAAATTATTTCAAGGGTCCCTCCAGGATAACAAGTTTGAGAAAGACTGGTTTAAATCAACGTTTTATGGTGTGAAGCATCGAAGGCGGCCTGATCGCTTTTGATACAGGACTGCAACGTGAAATGCTTCATTTAAACACTATTTTCTGGAGAATATCGTTTTTCTTTTTAGCTGTCTATGTTTGTCTTAGCTCCACTTCTGGTGAGACATAGACAGAATAGGACTAGTACTTCCTTCGGCATGTTGCACATGACGACTAATATGAGGTTGTACAAGTACATGGGGCTGCCAACCTCATTATGTGAAACAAATTATTACATAAACCACAGTCGCAACAGCACTTCTTTGTGGACTTTAGTGTCCTACATTCAAGTCTTCCAACAGTCTACTTATCGCTATAACAAAACCTGACATAAGGTCTTTTAAACTTGGACACGCCCTTAATATAACCGACGGACTCTGTCTTGGCTGAACGTGCGCGTCTCGCCAAAAGGAGGCAAAGTAAAAATTTAATTTAAAAAAAAATATATATATATATGTGTGTGTGTGTGTGTGTGTGTGTAACAGAATGGAGCGACCCTTCTCGATCTCTGTTCCACTACAGCAGTATCAGTTACATGTTTGTACTTATTTTTATTCCGTGCTTTCAATTGTTGCAGATATTTGGTATTTTCATTCTTACACTCCCTACAGTATATTTCGTCTTGTCTGTTTACCTGCCCATCCCTGCTGAGATAATATTATCGACTACCATGTTGGTTAATATCGGCAGCGGCCGACATCAGCTTAACACTAAATCGCCCAGTGAATGTGTTTAATTGCTGATAAGGCCAGACTGCGCTCGTCGCCAAGCTGGTAATGCGGGATGACACATTTTGGACAGACAGGACTGACAAGACTACTTTTGATAAAGTAATAAGATGTTACATCTTACATACATTGCTGAGAGAGTTTACCGATGCGGTTGTGAGTTGGTACACAAGGCATCGGAGGTTTGATTGCCCATATATGGGAAACGTGACCTTTGAATCCCGCGCAAAATTATTCCATGTCGGAATATTTTAAAATTACCCCACCCAACATTTTTGTTTGAAAATGATTGGAGCCGTGAGCAGCTGCATAACAAACAGATGCGGGGGTAGGACAGGCATAAAACCTGACGCGTTTCAGAGTTAAGACACTGTGAGAAATCGGTTGCAAAGACGACACAACCAGACTTGCCAGAAGTTAGAATTCAGAATTTCCATTTATCAGACCGGACTTTGTGGAACAATCTTGAAGGACTTACATAGCTCAGGAAAACCCTTCTAATAAGGAAGGCTGAGGAAACTGAAACACACGGAGTGATAGAGGGAATTATCTTATAAAAGTAACGACCCCCAAGAACACGTGTAAGAGGCCTAATCAAGTGCCTTAACTTCATTCATCTGAGCAAAAAGTCTGTGAGCCAGGATTGGCGTAAGTTGGCATTTTACATTCTATATTTTTCACTACTAACATGTGAACTAATATGTATATATTACCATGTGAATTTTAATATGTAAAAATCGCTAGTGCATGTCCCAGTCATTTGAGGCTGGCCCCTCAGCGTACAGAATAATGATTTCATGAACCACCACTGCACGGGCTCGTGATTGCTTTATTGCTAGTTTCTTAAAGAGAACTAAAAGCCACAGGTAATCCCAAGTTCCATATGGAGCAGGGAGGGAAAGATGAAAGAAATGATGTACACTCTAAGTATAATACTTACAGTTTCAAACCAGTGTAAACGTCTATGTAAACAAATTCACTTTAAAATTAATGAAAGTTTCAAACTTTTCAATCAGTATAAATGTAAATGAAAACAGATTCAGTTTATATTGTGAACAGTTTTCAAACAGTGGAGTGTAAATGTAAACATATTCTATCTATACTTTTAACCTTTTCATTTAAATGTAAAATAAGGATAAAGCTATTCAATTTAAATGTAAAGAAAGTTTCTCTCGAGAGATTAAGTTTAATTCTCATCGAGGGTAAATTCTGAGATAGATGTGATGGTAGAATAGGAGAAAGGGGACACATAAGTATGTGTCGGAAAACGCAATACTCATGAGAGCGTTTTGTTTCTATTCTTTTACCATAGTTGTTGGTGGTGGTAGCAGTGAGGGTACTAATCTCTGGAACAAAGTGAGGGTAGAAGTGGACTGACGTAAAAACGCAGGACCAGCTTGGCAGTTACTCCTTGATTGTTCTGGGAACGTTGCTGCACCTTTAAGCTTAATCAGAGACGTGAGAACTCCAGTGACCTAACTGCACAGAACCCTAAAGCGGAAGCAGAAACTACTATTGGCAGCTAAGTGAAACCTATAAGCTGCCAAAGTGAACTTTTTTCATAAAACCTACTATCATTCAATGATGAACATTTTCCTTTAAACTGTTCAATTATTTTAACCCTTGTTAAAACTAAATGATTATGAAATCTGTTATTTGTAATTATACAAATTTAACTTCGATTCAATCATTTTAAATGTACTGCATGTTTGTCTCAGACAATTTACTAAACACACTCTAAACAGAGCTATATCAGAATAATAAGAATTCCACTGAGTAAATCAGAGGTGGGGGCTTGAAAAGCTGAAAAAAATAAGTGCTTAATCCTTCACAAAAGTTGTCGGCAGATCATAGAATTAACGTGCTCAGCCAATGCAGCATTGTTTTCGCTTTTCTGAATATCTTGTGATAATTACCGTGGGATAGAAGCGTCTTTACCCTTTTATATACAAATCTGCCAAGAGTAAACTTGTGCGAAGGTAGACACCTTTGACGACCCCCTTTAGATACTCTTGAGTTTTGGCCACTGTTAGACCACTACTGCAAAGCAGGGGAGGCAAAACCGTCACAATATATATATATATATATATATATATATATATATATATATATATATATATATATATTATTATATATATATATATATATATATATATATATATATATAACTTACCTTTTTAGTGACAGTATCTCGCACGCGTCCAGTTGTACAAACACGTTTAAATAATGACCAAAAAATGTAAGCATCTTTTTTCACTAGAAAATAAAGCAGAAATGAAAATTCCCCCTCCTGCAACGGAAATAAATGTCTAGATAAAGAATATAACCGGATCAGCACGCTTGTTCATTTCTAACGAACACAGTTAATCAAATGCAATATAAGGTTGATAAAATTATAGAGAAAATAGGGTATTTAACCATCTAACAACAGATGAACACATTATTAGAATAATGAACACACATCATCGATAAAAGTATGAATGATACTTTCTTAATGGTTGCATTCGAGAAAAATAGTCCAGAGTGACTCCGGCTTTTAAGTTGTAAATAAACAATGATCCATGAATGCATTTAAGCATACTCTCACTGGAAGAATTGCGTAAGTAGTGACACTCAATATGGGAGACAAACTGGCAATGGCAGTTTTCAAAACCGATCCTCAATGAAAGTGTTCAATATATATACAGTAGTTTCACAACAGCATCAAAGACAGATTCTCGTTCCATTTGGACGCATACTTCAAGGGATGTGAATATTACTAATTTAAAAAAAAATTATTATTATTAAGAATAAGAAGAAGAAGGAGGAGCAGGAGAAGAGAAATAAGAAGAAACAGAAATAGCGTGCATAATAAAATTGTTATTGATAAGAGAAAGATATACTCAGGAAGGGCCCTCGTCAGAAGAACAAAGAACAAATAAAAACCGAAAGAACAATTAAAGATACATCCTCACTTGAAGTATTATAAGTCGGACACGAGAACTAGCATAAAACTTCAAATAAACGGCGATGAATCACTTTACCCTGCGCCGGTAGTTACAGCAATCCCAGGTTTTGGTTGGCACAGAAAAAGCCACGGCACAAAATACGCTGTCACCGTGCGCCACAGCTGGTATAGATTGGTGGTGGTTTTGTGATTTGAGCGGCACCAGTGGTTTCTTTACTCACGTCCTTTCTGCCGTAACTAGCGTTGAAAGTTGTGGCTCGCTCCCCAGCGGAAGCTGTGATCAATGCGGTGGACCGATAAATGTGCGGTTTACAACATCTGGATAAAATAGTCTAAGCTGAGATCTTGAATAAAACAAAATCAGTGCACGTAACAACAATATCAGCTGCTGGTCATTTTCATGAGATAACTCTTCACCCTGGATAGGTGATAGAATGAGAACGGCTGGCTGGCAGAGGCAAAAAGGTACAGGTAAACCCATCACATACTGCCGTAAGGGAGTGTAGTTTTAAGTTTATACGAGGTCTCAGTTTCATGAGGTGGGCTGTACCAGTTCCATTCCTCGCTGCCTTTGCCTTCTGTTATTCAGAAAAGTCAAGTACCCTATTTTTCTTTACAACTGGGTAGACTGAAGCATGACGCGACCTGGTTCAAAACCTCAAGACGAAACCGCTCTATCAGATCTGCCACACGTTACTAAGAATATCACAACGCATGCACGATGCGCAAGAGATAGGAATTTTACTATCATCATTTTCGTGGTTTCCTCTGAAGGGAAAACAGAATGTAAGAATGCAACATTTGACAAAACTCGTAGTATGTATTGGAATTCATTTATAGTAGCGATTTCTAAACTGTGTGTACCGACACACAAGGGAGGCGCTGAACTAAGTCCGGGGGGGGGGGGGGCCGGGGGGGGCGTTGAGAAACTCAGGAATAAAATGAAGAAAATATACTAATAATTTCAGTTGTTTACGTAAAGCAGAATAAATTAGCCTGCCATAGGGAACCTCTTGCTTACTTTGTTAACTGAGGTGATTGTAACAGTCCCATCAGTCGTCACTTTCATTAAAGCTAAACCCGCGATGACAAGATTCCCCCCAACCCAACAATTTTGACAAATCTTTAATTCAAATGTCAGTTCAGTCCTATTTTATAGCTCTGGAACATGGAGAACAAACGCAGTAACCAAAAAGCATGGAAAAAAATGAGAAGGAGCCGCTGGCGATGGATAGACCACACATGGAGGAAACTTGTTGATAGCATAACCTGACAGTCCTTATTTGGAATCCCCAGGATAAGAGATGCTTCTTAGGAAGCTAAATGATGATGATGAAAAGTGTTAACGGATATGAAGAGCTAAGCACACTGTTCACCTGTGTATCTGTTACTATCGGTGGTTGTCCTGAGGTAATGTGCTGCTTCGTGTATCGAACTGGGATATGAATTATAAGCAGCTCTAATTGAGGGGGAGGGTTAACAAGTCACTGATAGTCAGTCACTTTGTTGTTAATAATGCTGGTAAGCCAATTTCTTGTTATTTATCTTCTTCTTCGATCCTTAGCCAGCGACTGTCAAAGCAGTCAGTGGCCATGATGCCTTGTGGCGTCTTGTAGGCAGCAACAAACTGCTTCCACTTTGCTCGGTCGGCGGCCATCCTTCGTGCATTGCCCCAGCTCTGGTTTATTCTTTGCAACTCTGCCTGCACAGTTCTTAGTCAAGTTATTTTTGGTCGGCATCTCTTTCGCTTTCCTTCGGGGGTCCATAGCACAGCTATGCTTGATATGGCGTCAAGGTATCTTCTGAGGACGTCGCCAACCTAATTCCAGCGTCTGCCAGCTTTGATGGTGTGTATGGTCTCTTGGTTGCTCCCAGTAAGCAGTTCTTGGTTGGTGATGGTATTCGGCCAAAAGATTTGGAGAATTTTCCTTAGATAGACCGTGTGGAAAGTGGACAATTTCAACACTACTTTCTCTGTTACTCTCCGGCATTCCGCACCACAGAGAGGCACAGAAAGTACACAGCTCTCATTTAATCTTAATTTTGTGTTTGTCCTGTACTGAGAGGACTTCCAGATGTTTAGACTAGCAAAGGCTATTCTCGCTTTATTCATTCTATTGTTGATGTCTTTGCTTGTTCCGCCGTCTGGTGTTACTATGTTGTTATTTATGTTGACATATCTCTGCGACCTTTTTTCCGAAAAAAGGTCCTAGGAGAAAGTGCAAATAAGTACAGTAGAACTCCATTTATCCGAACCCCATGGGACCGAGCATCGTTCGGATAATCAAATGTTCGGATAATTGGATTACATAATGTATCGAGTACATGTACACATATTTCTAAAAATAATTAACCATCACAAGGAAATTACACTATAAAACATATTTACTTGTACTGTAATAATAATACCCACACTGTATTAGATCACTGTATCACCAAAATCTTTCATTACATTTTGCAGTGCATGTACTACATGTATTAATTATTTTTTTTTAAGAAAGAGAAATGTTTTCAAAATAACATTACAAACGATTCAAAACCAGGCGCAACTTACGTATACATGTACTTGCACAGATGTAACCCACTATTTAAATTAATGAGGAATCCTCTTTTGCACCGAACTGGATAGTCTCCTTTTGGCTGCTAAGTCCCGCATTCTCTTCAACAGCAGAAGCTGTATAGGACAGCTGTCATCTTCTTGCTCGTACCAAGCCATCGCTGTTTCTAGTGCTATAAAGGCCTCTTCAGGACTTGGTCGACGTTTTGGGTTTTCTTCATAATCTACAAGTACATCATGTACTTCTGAGGAGTCTTCTTCATCGGTCACTACATGTATTTGGTTTTCTTCTTGCACAAAAGACAAAATTTCTTCGTCATTCAAAAACTGAAAACCAGAATCATTATCATCTTCTAGCCACATGTGTGCATCATCTTTGTCACAGGCCAAAAATCCGGGCATTGCTTGAAACAGTTCCACAACTTCATTTATACAATCATCATTTGTGTCCACTACAGTAGTTTCATTTCCTCCTTTTTTCCCAAGCAATCTATTCCAAGCCTTGTTGAGATTATCTTGTGACAGGGTGGTCCAAGCATCAGCTAACATATATCAGCAGTCTTTGAGATTAAGCTTTTTGGAAAACGCCACCACACTTTCTTCATCTTCAGCCAACAATAAACGACGCATGACTTCCTTCTTGTACATCGTTTTAAGCTTTGCTATAACACCCTGATCCATTGGTTAAATCAGTGCTGTTACATTGGGAGGCAGAAAAATTACTTTAAAATTTGCATCAACTGCATTCAATGTATCCGTCTCTGGATGAGATGGTGCATTGTCCAGTAGAAGAATTACTTCTCCAGTTTTCTTTTCTTGTTCTCTCAACCTCTTCACATTTGGGATGAACTGATTTGTATACCAATCAAGAAATATTTCACTATTCATCCAAGCACTCTTCTGTGCTTTGTAGCACAATGGGAGACATGTCACATTCTTTAAAAAACGTGGTTTTTTGGCTTTACCGATCATTAGCACCGGTAAACGATGACTTCCACTGGCATTCGCGGCTACCAAAATTGTTACTCTCTCTTTGCACTTTTTAAACACAGGGGAAGCTGCTTCGCGCTGAGATGCAAGTGATTTTTGAGGCAATGATTTCCAGCATAAGCCAGTCTCATCGGCATTATACACATCGAGTGAATAATCTTCTTCTTCCAAAAAAAGCCAAGAATGTTTCTTTAAAATTTTCAGCGGCAGTTGCATCTCCAATTCTCGTATGCCATGACGAGATTTAAAGTTTCTTAACCATCCCTGGCTAGCCTTAAAGTCAGGAGGACAGTCAAGTTGATTGTTGAACTGAAGTGCCTTTTCACACAATAGAGAACCAGAGATAGTTTTCCCCTTTGCTTCTTCTTTGCACAAACCATATATACAAAGCCTCTTCCAATTTCAAATCTTTCGCATGTCTCATGGTTTACGTTTCTTCGACCCATTTTCACTATCCAATTTCGGTGCAAAACTCATAATTTTATCCTTGTTACTTTTGATGTCAGAGACGGTAGCTTTCCCAACATTGGAAATCCTCGCAAGTGAAGACACAGTTTCACCTTTTCCTAGTCTCTTGATGATTTCTGTTTTCGTTTCAATTGACAAAACATTGCGGTTCCTTTTATATGCTTTAGGCCTTCTGGAAGATTCCATATCGCACAGAGAAATACTTGCACACCAAAATTATTCTGCTGTAGTAGCAGACACAATTATTTTAAGTTAAACTGTCTGTTTAGCCAGTGTTCTGCCTAGAACGCATACGTACACTAGATTGGTAAACCAGATATTAACTGACTTTATGATCTGACTGACTTCCTGTACGTAAGCGACTGACCATTAGCCCATTCCATCCTCTACAAATTGTTCGCACACATTTGAAGCTTGCAGCATCAAAAGATTCAGAATTTTAGTCTAACGTGACTGTGGCATCTGATTTTTTTTTTTCTCGAAAAAGTGTTCGGATAATTGGATGTTCGGATAATTGGGGTTCGGATAAATGGAGTTCTACTGTAACGCAAATTCTTACCCCGCTGCGCAAAACCCCGCTTCGCTTGACACGTTGTGCCTTGCAGATATACACGCTGTGGCAAAGCCAACAGAGGCAAACACGCAGAAAATTTTATTTCCTCCTCGCGGTAGCATTTCTGACGTCACTAAAATAGTAGTTATTTGAAAATACATGCTAGCGAGAGATGAAAGAGAGGGAAAGATGGCCGTCTTGTGTAAAATTTTTTATTTGACGATTGACCGTGACAAACTTGAAAATCTAAACCATAATGAAACTGACCATAAAAATCATATGATAGTATAGCTTAGAATCCCCTGAGCAAGAATGTGTTTTAAATAATATGGTAGTCCAAGTATTAGCCAAGTTATTGAGAAAATACTAAATGTCCACGGATGCGCGACCAGACAGACTGTTGTTCCTGCTTGTTTTTCATAACGTTAGTGGGGACGGCAGCTTAGAAAGGAGGCATTGAGGTAAATTCAAATTCGCTTGGGTGAAAAGAGTATAAGGGGAAAGGGTAGCGTAAGGAAATTGTTAACCAAAACGAAACATCTTTTTGTATTGGCATAACTAAAGCAGACTGGCCAATCGACTACCAGACGCAGAGTTTGTTTGGAATTATTTTTGTTTTTCAAAAACTACATTTGAATTCTGGTAGTCGCAAGCTTTCCATTGGTCAGTGCTAATAAATATTAGCAAAAAGCTTTCGCTGCTCAGTGCCAGTTGAACAAAAGTTTTCATTTCAAATACGCTAAGATCAGCTGTGTTAATTTTAAAATTAAATAAAGAAGTATTCACAGTCTGGACAGAGCAGAAGAAACTGAGGCCATTTCTTTGCAAGTCAGCGTCATTTGTTTATATTTCTTGAAATTTGTGGTAAGAATGCTTTATGAATTGATATGTTTAATCCCACTGCCAAAGTTAGATACTGCTATTGGGAAAAGTGAAGGACGTGCGGGGAGCAGACATTGTTGAGTCCTCACATTGAACTGTATCTAACTGATGTATGTTATCATGATTGTGTTTTAATATTATTGCATTAGAATCTATTAGTAAGCCTCCGTGTTCCATGAACACTGTTCAACATGCCTAAAGCATTTATATTTAAAAAAGGGAAAGAAGAGAAAATCATACAAAAGGAAATGTGGTTACTACACATTATTTTAAAGAGGAAGACTATGTAAACGTACGGTGGCGTATCTGCCATAGGGACCTGAGGTGTGGTCACAGCAAGGTGTGAGTCATGTAAAATTAGGGGCGAGTGCACCTGTAACGCACGCGAGGCTGACCCCATATCACCATAGGAAAATAATCAGAATATATGTGATCAGATATAAAAGGCCAGGGTGTCCTTTTGTTGCAGAGGTTTTATTTCCATTTGCCAGTTGGTAACAGGAAACCTGCTGAGTGAGAATAAAAGCCATCAAGTCTCCGACCATTCGTTTCTGCTGTCTAAAGATAACGGGAGGAGCTTAGGCATTTTGAGAGAGCGAGATTTTCTGCAACTTCATATTGTATTATCATTTTCACAAGGAATCCCAGGTGATGTGTTAAGCATCTGGGTATATCTGACACTTTCGATTGAATAAACTCTAGTATTTCAAAATCATACTCAGGAAGTTTATGGGGTATGATGAAACTACAGCCCCTCATACACAGTGACTCTCCCTCTTAGATGAATAAAGTGTAAGCTGTGAACATTCCCACAGGAAAGATATATATATTAACTTTATAGTTAGTGGACAAAGAGTCCAGATATTTTTAGTTGATCTTTTCTGTAAACTATCTTGTCCTCATTTTCAAAGACCTGTCAAAAAAAATATGACTGGACAGGCAGAATAAATTGTACAGAAAAAACATTCAATTTTAAAGAAAAACTTAACCACTGGTTTTATTCACTTCCTCATAGAAAATTAAAGTGTTTCTGTGTTGTGTACCATCATTTCATTTCTCCCCTAGACACTAGGTACATCATACACCAGACACTAGAGCCAAAATAGTGACCGTGTGAGATCTAGGGAGGTAGCGTTAGGTTCCCTGCATATATTTCATCATCATCTTATAGAGTCAGGGGCCTACATGTGCTTGACCTCACACGGTTATTGCAGACATCGATTTCATTCTTTTTAGGACACCATCATAACCTCCCCAGCAAATCAAACTTTGCTACATAAATTGGGGGCTCGTCCGGGATTTGAATTTCTCCTATTACTACATACATTGGGGTCTGGGTTAGTATCAACAACATTCTATTTTTCCCAGGGAATCCCCATATATTATTACCCAAGATTTGGGAAGTGAAGAAAGTGTCAGAACCCAGAATTAATTAAATAAATTTGTACTTAGTTAGAAACTTAGTACATTTTGTATTTATCAGAATGGCAGATCTGGCCAAGTTTCGCTCTGCGGCTGTGCAGACTGCCAGGGAAATGAATATGGAGGGACAAATCTTGATTGACTATGTCACCTCAGAATGTGATAAATTTATTGTTAGGGAAGAACATAGGTTAGCTGAGGAAAGGAAAATGCAGTTAGAAGAGGCTAGGGAGATTAAAAGGTTACAGATTGAGGCTGAGAAGGAGGCTAGGGCCTTAGAGGCTGATAGAGAGGCTGAGATAAAGAGGCTCCAATTTGAGGAGAGAAAACTAGAGGCAGAAGAAAAGAGATTGACTGCCGAAAGGGAGGCAGAAGAAAAGAGATTGACTGCCGAAAGGGAGGCAGAAGAAAAACGACTGTAAAGGGAGGCAGAAAAAGAAGAAAAGAGATTGACTGCTGAGAGAGAAGCAGAAGATAAAAGATTACAGAGGGAGCATGAGTTGCGACTAAGGGAGTTTGAGTTGCAAGGCCTTGCTCCGGACAATGGTCACAGCCACTCTACCTCTGATGCTACTGCTAGTCAGGGGGCCTCCAACTCAGCCATGGGGTTCCATTTAGACTATTTTGTTGAAAAGGATGATGACATTGAGTCATATTTAAGCAGATATGAAGTATTAGCCACTACTTATGGGTTAGAAAGAGAAAGATGGGGGGTAAAGTTGTCTCATGGTCTTCGGGGAACAGCTTATGAAGTGTTTTCCAAAATGAGCAGGGATGACCAAGACAACTATGACATGTTGAAGCAGGCTCTTCTGTTAAGATACGAAAAGAACGGAGAGTTTTATAGAAAGAAATTTAGGAATGGCAGGCTACTGTCGGGTGAGATCTATCACCAGTTTTCCGCCCGGTTAGAAACGAATTTGGAGAAATGGGCTTCTTTGGGGAAAACCCAAGATCTCAAAGAGATGATACTCATAGAACAGATGAGAGAGTCCATGGCTCCAGACATGAGAAAGTTTCTCGTGGAACAGGGCGCGGAGAGGCTGGGTGAGATAATTAATGTCGCTGAGAGGTATCAGGCAGCCCAGGCAGAGGTAGCTGGCATCAAGAAAAAACCAGTAGATCAGTATAAGGCTCCTCAAAACCATAATAAATATGACAACAGAGGTAAGCAGAACTTTAATAGGCCTCGAAATGATTTTAAAAATAAAACCTCACATTTCAATGACAGAAAGAATGATGAAAGAAAACCTTTTCATCAAGGTAGATTGTACTGTAGACATTGTAGGAAGGAGGGACATGACACTAAGTTTTGTAAAAGTAAACCTGCTGGATTTGCTGCTATGAAAAGGGGGAAACAGAAAGGAAAGGACAAACCTGCTGAACAGCAGGAACGTTATCACCCCCCAGTTTGTGAGGAGGTTGTATGCAATGATGTCACCATAAGGTGCCTCTATGATACAGGTTTAGATTTTGATGCTGTCGTGAGCTCGCACTTGGTGAACCCAGATCAGTATACCACAGAAACAGTGGAGATACAAGGGGCGACCAAGGACCTACCACTCATGAAACTTCCCATTGCAAGGATAACAGTGAAAACTCGCTATGTGGAAGGGATAATCAGAGCAGCAGTGATAGATGCACCCATTTACCCTTTGATATTGGGGTGTCGTTATGTCTACTTGGGGAATCCCAAGAGACCTGTAGTCTTGGCAGCGGTCCAGACCCGATCACAATCCAGAAAGGAAGAAGATGAACCTATAAATACTCATCCAGAGGAGATGAGAAAGGCACAGGCTGAAGATAGGTCACTGAAGCCGTGCTATAAGAAACTCCCAAAGAGCCATACTCCTCCTAATAAGGAGAATTCTATATGAAGAATAAATTGTTATATAGGAAGGCCGGCACTGGTTCAGCTGGTCACGGACAGCTGGTCCTTCCAAGTTCATATAGGAAAAAAGTGATGGAGTTAGGTCATACTATCCCCTTCAGTGGTTACATGGGGATTAGTGCAACAGGACAGCGTATAGCTTGTCATTATTTCTGGCCAGGAATAACGGAAGACATAAAGAGATATGTAAAATCCTGTCCCGAATGCCAGAGAGTAGCTCCAAAGCATTGGACTGCTCCAGCAACTCTAGGGGAAATGCCCGTAGTGGGAACCCCTTTTGAGAGAGTTGCAGTGGATATTGTGGGACCTCTCACTCGGACCAAGAGGAGGAACAGTTACATCCTTACTCTGGTAGACACTTCTATGTGGGGAGAGGCGGTAGCCTTGTCGTCAATCGATTCGAAACATGTGGCAGAGGCATTACTTACGATATTCACAAGGTTAGGATTCCCGCATCAAATCTTGACTGATAATGGCTCACAGTTCAAGGGGAAACTAACAGAAGAGGTTTTTAGGTTGTTTCAAGCCAAGCACTTTCATTGTAGTCCGTATCACCCCCCAAGGGAACGGCCAGGTAGAGAGGTTCAATGGGACTCTCATTTCTATCCTGAGAAAGCTGGCGAATGAGAAACCTGACACGTGGGACCAATACTTGCCCGTCGCGTTGTTTGCGTACCGGGAAGTTCCACATAATTCAACCGGAATGGCACCCGCAACCCTGTTATTTGGGAGGCCTATAAAAGGTCCTTTAGAAGCTTTGTTAAGGACTTGGACTGATGAGAAGGCAGAGGAGACTGTTACCTCATCATACCAATACATGAACGAACTGACCACTCGTTTAAAAACTAGTTGGAAACTGGCAAATGATAATTTGAGACAAGCCAGGAAAAAGCATAATGCTTATTATAATAAGAAAGCGAAGGATAGGGAACTTGCTGTAGGGGAGAAGGTGCTTCTTCTATTGCCCGGCAGCAACAATAAACTTCAGATCGGATGGCAAGGGCCATATACAGTTTTGGAAAAGGTATCCAGAACAAATTATAAGATAGACAAAAAGGGAAAGGAAAAAGTCTAACATGTGAACCTTTTGAAGAAATATCTGGACAGACAAATCCAGGAAGGACCACACCTATTGGCCTTGTCTATTGCAACCGAAATGAATGTATTCCTGTCACAGGCCAAGCATGAAAATTCCAGATTATTGAGATGGTCTTTATTATTGCAGCCATACTCATTTCTGATTGAATATATTCCCGGCCCTCAGAACGTAGGTGCAGACTTTTTGAGTAGACATCTGTATGAGGAAGATCAGAAAAACGCGTAAGACTTCATTGAGCTAAGTTATCTCGCAGATTATACCCTGCAAATGAATGCATGTTTTAGGATGGGAGGTGTGTAGTAAAATCTGCGAGAATAATCACTCATTTCAGAACGATTTTAGTCACAAAATGATAATAAATAAACCCGCCCTATTGTGTGTGACGGTGATACTCTCACACGCCAGCATCGCGCTGAATTTTATATCCATGGAACGGCTTAGAACCGATCCCACCGTTTAAAACCCCCTCGCTTTCCTTGTGACGTACATTTTTAACATTTTGCCCGATCTGATAGAGACTGCGGCAAGACTTATAATTAACGAGTTTGCGGAAGTGTGCAGCCAAACTACTATCTGAATTAACGTAATATTTTGACTTTAACGCTTGTAATTAGTAGTAATCCTTACAAATTTGGTAGTGTTACACGAAACAACAGTTATAATTAACGCAAATTCTTACCCCGCCGCGCAAAACCCCGCTTCGCTTGACACGTTGTGCCTTGCAGATATACACGCTGTGGCAAAGCCAACAGAGGCAAACACGCAGACAATTTTATTTCCTCCTCGCGGTAGCATTTCTGACGTCACTAAAATAGTAGTTATTTGAAAATACATGCTAGCGAGAGATGAAAGAGAGGGAAAGATGGCCGTCTTGTGTAAAATTTTTTATTTGACGATTGACCGTGACAAACTTGAAAATCTAAACCATAATGAAACTGACCATAAAAATCATATGATAGTATAGCTTAGAATCCCCTATGCAAGAATGTGTTTTAAATAATATGGTAGTCCAAGTATTAGTCAAGTTATTGAGAAAATACTAAATGTCTACGGACGCACGACCAGACAGACTGTTGTTCCTGCTTGTTTTTCATAACGTTAGTGGGGACGGCAGCTTAGAAAGGAGGCATTGAGGTAAATTCAAATTCGCTTGGGTGAAATGAGTATAAGGGGAAAGGGTAGCGGTAAGGAAATTGTTAACCAAAACGAAACATCTTTTTGTATTGGCATAACTAAAGCAGACTGGCCAATCGACTACCAGACGCAGAGTTTGTTTGGAATTATTTTTGTTTTTCAAAAACTACATTTGAATTCTGGTAGTCGCAAGCTTTCCATTGGTCAGTGCTAATAAATATTAGCAAAAAGCTTTCGCTGCTCAGTGCCAGTTGAACAAAAGTTTTCATTTCAAATACGCTAAGATCAGCTGTGTTAATTTTAAAATTAAATAAAGAAGTATTCACAGTCTGGACAGAGCAGAAGAAACTGAGGCCATTTCTTTGCAAGTCAGCGTCATTTGTTTATATTTCTTGAAATTTGTGGTAAGAATGCTTTATGAATTGATATCTTTAATCCCACTGCCAAAGTTAGATACTGCTATTGGGAAAAGTGAAGGACATGCCGGGAGCAGACATTGTTGAGTCCTCACATTGAACTGTATCTAACTGATGTATGTTATCATGATTGTGTTTTAATATTATTTTATTAGAATCTATTAGTAAGCCTCCGTGTTCCATGAACACTGTTCAACATGCCTGAAGCATTTATATTTAAAAAAGGAAAAGAAGAGAAAATCATACAAAAGGAAATGTGGTTACTCCATATTATTTTAAGGAGGAAAACTATGTAAACTTACAGTGGCGTATCTGCCATAGGGACCTGAGGTGTGGTCACAGCAAGGTGTGAGTCATGTAAAATTAGGGGCGAGTGCACCTGTAATGCACGCGAGGCTGACCCCATATTACCATAGGAAAATAATCAGAATATATGTGATCAGATATAAAAGGCCAGGGTGTCCTTTTGTTGCAGAGGTTTTATTTCCATTTGCCAGCTGGTAACAGGAAACCTGCTGAGTGAGAATAAAAGCCATCAAGTCTCCGACCATTCGTTTCTGCTGTCTAAAGATAACGGGAGGAGCTTGGGCATGTTGAGAGAGCGAGATTTTCTGCAACTTCATACTGTATTATCATTTTCACAAGGAATCCCAGGTGATGTGTTAAGCATCTGGGTATATCTGACACTTTCGATTGAATAAACTCTAGTATTTCAAAATCATACTCAGGAAGTTTATGGGGTATGATGAAGCTACAGCCCCTCATACACAGTGACTCTTCCTCTTAGATGAATAAAGTGTAAGCTGTGAACATTCCCACAGGAAAGATATATATATTAACTTTATAGTTAGTGGACAAAGAGTCCAGATATTTTTAGTTGATCTTTTCTGTAAACTATCTTGTCCTCATTTTCAAAGACCTGTCAAAAAAAATATGACTGGACAGGCAAAATAAATTGTACAGAAAAAACATTCAATTTTAAAGAAAAACTTAACCACTGGTTTTATTCACTTCCTCATAGAAAATTAAAGTGTTTCTGTGTTGTGTACCATCATTTCATTTCTCCCCTAGACACTAGGTACATCATACACCAGACACTAGAGCCAAAATAGTGACCGTGTGAGATCTAGGGAGGTAGCGTTAGGTTCCCTGCATATATTTCATCATCATCTTATAGAGTCAGGGGCCTACATGTGCTTGACCTCACACGGTTATTGCAGACATCGATTTCATTCTTTTTAGGATACCATCATAACCTCCCCAGCAAATCAAACTTTGCTACAATTACATTTTAGACAGTATGAGTCTACAAATGTGTCGGTGAGAGTGTATGCAAGACATCATATTACCATATATGGGAGCCGTGACCTTTTGCAAAATTTTTCCATGTAGGAAATATTTTGAAAGTGCCACACCCGACCTGTTTGAAATGATTGGATCTTTCTGATTAGATTCATAACAACATTTTATCTCACTGTGAATTTCAAGCTCGCCAAGACACCAGACCTCGCCAGAGTGAAGAATAGATTCATAATTCTTTATTGTTAACTGGACCTTTTATTGGAGAACCAGATAAGACTTACAAAGCACAGGAAATCTCTTTCAAATTTTGATCAGAGACGAGCGAGAGCAGAATGGAAAGGAACTACCATTGGCAGCTTAGTGAAAATATCCGCTGCCAAAAGTGACCTCCTTTATTCAGTTAAATCCCAATCAAGCGATGAAACCTTTTCCATAACTATTCAAATTATTTTCCAACTGTTAAAACTTAAAGTGATGATTAAATTTTGTTATTTGTAATGTTACAAATTTAACTTCGATTCAATCCTTTTAAATGTTTGTCTCAATCAAAGTTACTAAACACACACTCTAAAGTGAGCTATATATTCATTATAATAATAATTCCACTGATTAACTCAGGGGTGGGTGCTTAACGAGCTAGAATAAACCATTGCAAAATTCTTCATAAAAGTGTCGGCAGATTATAGAATTAACGTGCTCAGCGACAGCCAACATTGTTTTTGCTTATCTGAATATCTTTTGAAGACTCTCATATGATAGAAGCTTTACTACCCATCTATCGACATTTCTGCCAAGAGTAATCTTGTGTAAAAATAGACTCCATTGAAACCTATAATAGATGCTCTTGAGTTTTGGCCACTGTTGGACCACTACTGCAAAGCAGGGGAGGCAATACCGTCACATCTGTCATGATGGCCTTGTGAAACGGTCTTCATACCGCATGAGAAAAACACTCCGTCAACATGGAGGCGCGCTCGACACTTCTTACTAGCCGGCTTCTCTTCCAGCACCCTCGTGGTCACATGCTCGTACAATGTGACTTGAATTCACGAAACTTAAACAAGTTCATCACTGTAAACACTGATCTGCACCTAGAACAGTAAATAAATACATATTATACACATAAAGGTATGTCTCAGGCGCTCGTGAGAAATAAAGAATCAGAAAACTAGACAACAGAAAACCAACAGAACCCAGGACCATCCGAACGGTACCCCCGCCTATCTACAGAAGCGAATCACACTATCCTCCCTGCATATTGTGATTCGCTTCTGTGGCTAGGGCGGGAAAGCTGTTCAGAAGGTCCTGGGTTCGATTCTCCGGTAAACCACTCACTTCTGTTGTTTTTCTGTTGTCCAGTTTTCTGCTTCTTTATTTCTCACGAGCGCCTGAAACATACCTTTTTGTGTATAAAATTTATTTATTTACTGTTTACAGATCTCGGGTTTCCCCCCTTTATTTGTTTAAATGCACCTAGCGCAGCATGACAGTTACAGTAGCGTAAAACATACCGTGAAAGTGTGTTTCGTTTGTTTTAATTCCCGGGGATTTCAGATTTCACATTTTCCCCCCTTTTTTTATTCGGGTGGTGTTCCAAGGCTTTCTTTCAAACCCTGAGGGCTGCATCAACTCAAAAAGATCGACATTGGTAAAACATACCAGCCCTGCTAAATGGCAGGGTAGTGTAATTAGTTCAGCAGGTTTATTACTGAGGTTCGCTACTTTAGATTAGTTGTGTTTAGCCTGGGTGTTTTCATCCCGTTTCCACGACCACCTTTAGAACGACGTGGCTCTTCGCAACGCACATACTGTACTTTTTTTTTCTCTAACCAGCGGCACTCGAGCTTTCCAGCCCTTTTGGCTCAATGACACGTCATTGCACAAGACCATACCAAAGGATTGGGAGATTGCCATCATAACACCAATTTTCAAAAAGGGTGACAATCGACAGTGTGGAAACCATAGAGGCATATCCCTTCTCAGTGTCCCTGGTAAAATCTACTCTAGAATCCTAGAGCAGAGACTCCGACGCCTAGCTGAGCCACAATTGGATGAGGTCCAGTGCGGATTCCGAACAAACCGAAGTACTCAAGACCTAATCTTCACACTCAGACAGCTGAGTGAAAAGGCCCTTGAGTATAAGAGTGAGATCCATCTTTGTTTCATAGATCTGGAAAAGGCGTTTGACAGGGTCCCCTGGAGCAAACTTTGGGACTGTTTGGCAAGGAAGAATATTCCAGCACCTCTGATTCATGCTATACAGAGCTTCTACAAGTCTTGCAGAAATTATGTGAGGACAGCAAACCATAAGTCAGAAGAGTTCAGGACCACCACTGGTATAAGACAAGGTGATATCCTATCACCTTACCTCTTCATACTCCTTATGGACGATGTCATCAAGGCATGTAAGGAGAGAACAAGAAAGTATTCAGTGGGGTACTGGAAGATGAGACAGGTCTAAATTTCAGAGCTGGCATTTGCTGATGATGTTGCCCTGATTGCTAAATCAGAGACACATCTCCAATCCAACCTACAAGTCTGGAAGGAAGAGCTGGAGAAGAGAGGGGTGGTCATAAGCAGCTCTAAAACAAAATCCATGGTGATATCACGAGAAGAAAGAAGACATCAGATTAAGCTGGGAGAACAGGTCCTGGAGCAGGTCGACCACTTTAAATATCTCGGAGCTATTATAGACCGAAAGGGAGGCATCAAAGAAGAGTTGGCCACTCGAAAAGCAGTAGCTGGGAGACTTTATCAGGCCATAAATCGAGGATTCCTCAGCAAGAGAGAGGTTGATAAGAAAACGAAGATGGCTGTATACCGCTCCACCTATGTCCCAGTCTTGACATATGGATGCGAGTCGTGGGCAATGACTACAACCCACAAAAGCCAGATCCAAACCTCAGAAATGAGGTATCTGAGGAAAGTGTTTGAAGTAACAAGAAGAGACATGGTCCGCAACCAGACGATCCGTCAAGGCCTAAAATCCCATCCGCTGCAGACCCAAATAGAACAGTCCCAACTAAGATGGTTTGGCCATGTCTGCAGAATGGGAGAAGATCGGCTACCACGACAAGCATAGGAAACAAAGAGCCAGGGATCCAGACCTCCAGGACGACCCAGAGTCCGCTGAGAGGACAACATTAGACAATCTTTGAAGGATCGAGGACTAGAATGGAACCAGGCCAGGAAGAAGACTGCTGATAGAATGGTCTGGCGCTCTCTCTTCCAAACCTCTACACCTCACGGTAGAAGGGGAACGACTAAGTAAGTAAGTAAAGTGTATATATCATGGCACAACGTGTCACGCGAAGCGGGGTTTTGCGCGGCGGGTGTAAGAATTGGCGTTTATTATTACTGTTGTCTCGTGTTACACTACCAAAATTTGTAAGGATTACTACTATTACAGGCGTTAATAGTTAAAATATTACGTTAATTCAGACAGTAACTTGGCGGCACCTTTCCGTAAACTGTTTATGCTGTCAGCAGATAGCTGGAGGAGCTTGTGCGTGTTGAGATATCTATATTTTCTGCAACGACATACTGAATTATCCTTCTACAAAGAATCCCAGGTGATGTGTTAGCATCTGGGTATATCTGACATTTCATTATAATAAACTTTGGTATTTCCAATCATACCCAGGAAGTTTATGGGGCGTGATGAAACTACAGCCCTTCCTAACAAGTGGCACACACTATTAGATAATAAAGTTGTAAGCTGTGAATACTCCAACAGGAGAGATGTAGTGACTTTATATTTATTGGACAAAGAGTCCACACATTTTAGTTAATTCTTTTTATGTAAACTATCTTTCCTCATTTTCAAAGACCTGTCCAAAAGAGATGGCAGGACAGGCAGATTAAATTGTAAAAAGAAAATATTCATTTTAAAGAAAAAACTTAACCACGGTTTTATTCATTTCCTTATAGTGAATTAAAGTGTTTTTGTGTTTATGTACCATCATTATCATTTCTCCCCTAGACATTAGGTACATCATACACCAGACACTAGAGCCAAAAATAGTGACCGTGTGAGATCTAGGGAGGTAGCGTTAGGTTCCCTGCAAATACATCATCATCATCTTTTAGAGTCAGGGGCTTACATGTGCTTGACCTCACACGGTTAACACAGACTTCATTCTTTTAGGTATACCATCTTAACCTCCCCAGCAAAGTAAACTTGCTACATATATTGGTAGGCTTGTCCGGGATTTGAATTTCTCCTAGTACTACATACATTGGGGTCTGGGTTTTAGCATTAACATCAATTCTATTTTTCCAGGGAATCCCCAATAATTACTATTGCCCAAGATTTGGGAATTTAATGAAGTGTCAGAACCTGGAATTAATTAAGTAAATTTGCATTTATTTTAGAAATTTAGTTAGAACATTTTGTATTTATCAGATGGCATATTTGGCCAAGTTTCGCTCTGCGGCTGTGCAGACTGCCAGGGAAATGAATATGGAGGGTCAAGTCTTGATTGACTATGTCACCTCAGAATGTGATAAATTTATTGTTAGGGAAGAACATAGGTTAGCGGAGGAAAGGAAAATACAGTAAGAAGAGGCTAGGGAAATTAAAAGGTTACAAATTGAAGCTGATAGAGAGGCTGAGATCAAGAGGCTCCAATTTGAGGAGAGAAAATTGGAGGCAGAAGAAAAACGACTGCAAAGGGAGGCAGAAGAAAAACGACTGCAAAGGGAGGCAGAAGAAAAGAGATTGACTGCCGAGAGGGAGGCAGAAAAAGAAGAAAAGAGATTGACTGCTGAGAGGGAAGCAGAAGATAAAAGATTACAGAGGGAGCATGAGTTGCGACTAAGGGAGTTAGAGTTGCAAGGCCTTGCTCCGGACAATGGTCACAGCCCCTCTACCTCTGATGCTACTGCTAGTCAGGGGGCCTCCAACTCAGCCATGGGGTTCCATCTAGATTATTGTGTAGAAAAGGATGATGACATTGAGTCATATTTGAGCAGGTATGAAGTATTAGCCACTACTTATGGGTTAGAAAGAGAAAGATGGGGTGTAAAGTTGTCTCAGGGTCTTCGGGGAACAGCTTATGAAGTTTTTTCCAAAATGAGCAGGGATGACCAAGACAACTATGACATGTTGAAGCAGGCTCTTTTGTTAAGATACGAAAATTACGGAGAGTTTTATAGAAAGAAATTTAGGAATGCCAGGCTACTGTCAGGTGAGACCTATCACCGGTTCTCCACCCGGTTAGAAACGTATATGGAGAAATGGGCTACTTTGGGGGAAAACCCAAGATCTCAAAGAGATGATACTCATAGAACAGATGAGAGAGTTCATGGCTCCAGACATGAGAAGGTTTTTCATGGAACAGGGCGCGGAGAGACTGGGTGAGATAATTAATGTCGCTGAGAGGTATCAGGCAGCCCAGGCAGAGGTAGCTGGCATCAAGAAAAAACCAGTAGATCAGTATAAGGCTCCTCAAAACCATAATAAATATGACAACAGAGGTAAGCAGAACTTTAATAGGCCTCGAAAAGATTTTAAAAATAAAACCTCACATTTCAATGACAGAAAGAATGATGAAAGAAAACCTTTTCATCAAGGTAGATTGTACTGTAGACATTGTAGGAAGGAGGGACATGACACTAAGTTTTGTAAAAGTAAACCTGCTGGATTTGCTGCTATGAAAAGGGGGAAACAGAAAGGAAAGGACAAACCTGCTGAACAGCAGGAACGTTATCACCCCCCAGTTTGTGAGGAGGTTGTATGCAATGATGTCACCATAAGGTGCCTCTATGATACAGGTTTAGATTTTGATGCTGTCGTGAGCTCGCACTTGGTGAACCCAGATCAGTATACCACAGAAACAGTGGAGATACAAGGGGCGACCAAGGACCTACCACTCATGAAACTTCCCATTGCAAGGATAACAGTGAAAACTCGCTATGTGGAAGGGATAATCAGAGCAGCAGTGATAGATGCACCCATTTACCCTTTGATATTGGGGTGTCGTTATGTCTACTTGGGGAATCCCAAGAGACCTGTGGTCTTGGCAGCGGTCCAGACCCGATCACAATCCAGAAAGGAAGAAGATGAACCTATAAATACTCATCCAGAGGAGATGAGGAAGGCACAGGCTCAAGATAGGTCACTGAAGCAGTGCTTTCAAAAATTACGTACCTGCCATACACCTCCTAATAAAGGAGAATTTTATCTGAAGAGTAAAGTGTTATATAGGAAGGCCGGAACTGGTTCAAAAGGTCACGGACAACTGGTACTTCCCAAGATGTTTAGGGTAGACGTAATAAGGAGTTTACATGTTGGAAAAGATGGGGACCACGAGAAAGTAGGTACCATCTGCAAAAAGGTTTCACAAAAATATTACTGGCCAGATGTAAAGGTAGTTATTGAGAATTTCGTAGAAGCCCGCGGCATATTTCATGAGGGAACACCCACCAGTGGGAAAAATGTGCAGGACCTAGACATGCCACGGGGCAAACTTAGGCCTGGAAATAAAAATAATTGTAATAAAGTAGGCAACGTGGAATGGGAGCCCCCTTTTCACACACAGTCTTCACTTGAATGTATTAGAATGGCCACTATGCGACGAGTAGTTTTAACCCAGACTAAGCTGACAATCCCTCGGTCAGAATTATATAAACTGGAGGAAACGAAAAGAGAGAGAAGATCTCTCACAAGGAATTTAAAGTGGGGAGACAACCCCAAGAAACGAATTGGTAGTGGTAGATTTTTGTGTGATGACAAAAGGAAGAAACGTCCTCAACACAATGCTTCTAATGTTATGAAAAATATGTCAGAAAAATTAAAAGTCCATATGTAACATTGTTAAGGACTTGGACCGATGAGAAGGCAGAGGAGACTGTTACCTCATCCTATCAATATGTGAACGAACTGACCACTCGTTTAAAAACACGTTGGAAACTGGCAAATGATAATTTGAGACAAGCCAGGAAAAAGCATGCTGCTTATTATAATAAGAAAGCGAAGGATAGGGAGCTTGCTGTAGGGGAGAAGGTGCTTCTTCTATTGCCCGGCAGCAACAATAAACTTCAGATCGGATGGCAAGGGCCATATACAGTTTTGGAAAAGGTATCCAGAACAAATTATAAGATAGACAAAAAGGGAAAGGAAAAAGTCTATCATGTGAACCTTTTGAAGAAATATCTGGACAGACAAATCCAGGAAGGAACACACCTAATGGCCTTGTCTATCGCAACCGAAATGAAAAATGACCCTCTCACCTCATTCGAATAGCCACTGAAAACCAGTGAAACGTTTGCACAGGTGAAGATCAGTAATCACCTGACAAAATGACAGAAGGAGAAGGTTCAACAGGTCCTTGAGAAACATACAGATGAGTTAACGGATAAACCGGGGCACACAAATTTGTTGGAATATGATATGAAACTACTAGACCCAGCACCTATCTGTATGAGGCCCTATTCTATTCCTTTCGCTAAGGAAAAAGCTTTGAAAGAGGAGATAGATTATTTGCTACAAGAAGGAATTATTTCTCACAGTGAGTCTCCTTTTAGTTCCTGTGTGGTTTTGTTGCGGAAACCATCGGGAGAACATAGACTTGCATCGATTACAGGAAACAGAATGCTGTCACAGAAGGTCAGGTGGATCCATTACCTGATACTACTCAACTATTTGCCAGGCTGAACAAGGCAAAATATTTTTTCTAAGGTGGATCTTAGCAAAGGCTATTACCAAATTCCAGTAAAGCCTGAGGTTCGACCTTATTTAGCCTTTAGCACCTCGGAAGGTCATTATGAGTTCAACATGTTACCGTTTGGGTTGAAAAATGCCCCGAGTGTGTTTTCTAGGATGATGCGAAAATTGTTGGATCCCCTGAAAAATCCATGTATTTCGAATTTTATGGATGATATCCTCATTGCTACGGAAACATTTGAGGAACACGTTACCTCTTTGAATATGCTGTTTGATAGACTCAGAGAGGCTAACTTGACCGCTAGGCCAACAAAATGTTGTATTGGTTGTAAAGAGTTGGAATTCTTGGGACATACTGTACATCAGGGTAGCATGACCCCTGATCCCAAGAATCTGGAAAAATTGAAAAGAGCACCTAGGCCACAAACAAAGAAAGATGTGCGATCTTTCGTGTCGTTGTGTGGTTTCTACCAAAAGTACATTAAACATTTTAACTCTATATGTGCTCCTCTGACGGATTTAACTCAAAAAGGTCAACCTGATACAATAAATTGTCCGCACAGTGTGAATTGGCTTACCAGGAGTTGAAAGAAAAACTCCCAAGCAGGCCAGTATTGCAATTGCCTGACTTGAATCAAGAATTTATCGTGAGAAGTGACGCAAGCAATGTGGGCCTAGGCGCTACATTGTTGCAAAGGTCCTCCTCACAAGATGGGGAATTAAACCCAGTCGCTTATGCAAGCCGCAAGTTGAACAAGGCGGAAAAAAATTATTCAACAAGTGAAAAGAAATGTCTAGCTTTGATATGGGCTATAAAAAAATTCCAGATTTATCTATATGGCAGGACATTTGTGGTCCAAACGGATCATTCACCTCTCGTATTCCTGTCACAAGCCAAGCATGAAAATTCCAGATTATTGAGATGGTCATTATTATTACAGCCATACTCATTTCTGATTGAATATATTCCCGGCCCTCAGAACGTCGGTGCAGACTTTTTGAGTAGACATCCTTATGATGAAGATCAGAAAAACGCGTAAGACTTCATTTGAGCTAAGTTATCTCGCAGATTATAACCTGCAAATGAACGCATTTTTTAGGACGAGAGGTGTGTAGTAAAATCTGCGAGATAATCGCTCATTTCAGTAAGATTTTAGTCACATAATGATAATAAATAACCCGCCCGTAGGTGTCTGACTATGATTCTCTCACACGCCAGCATCGCGCTGAATTTTGTGCCGCACTTTTGTGTTGTGCATTTCATGTCGTCGTTTTGGAGTCTGCATCAGTGGTGACAGCCCTTATTAAGGCTGTATGAGTTTGTAGTGTGTTTGGCTTTTTCTGGATTATGTTGCTAAGTATTTTAAAGATGAAAACATCAAGTTTGCCTATCATGTGAGTTCGCTGTTTGTGTTGATACAAGTAGCCAAGATGGCGGTTTTGTGATGTGTCGATCGGACAGTGTTTCAAAACATTACAGATTTATTGAGGGCTATTGTTACTGCTCCAGGTACATTTTTGTATGTACCTGCAAGGATACTTGGAGAGGAGATGGGCACCGCCAAGCAAACCTCTTGCCCACTGAAATGCTATGATGTAGAGAGCAGTGGAGGACCCTGTCTGCTGATGCTTCCACCATGGCACCCCTACGACCCATGACGGGTTACGGGCTGAGATGAGAGATGAATGCTTAGAACCGATCCCGAAGTTTAAACCTACTCGCTTTCCTTGTGACGTACATTTTTAACATTTTGCCCGATCTGATAGAGACTGCGGCAAGACTTATAATTAACGATCTTACGGAAAGGTGCCGCCAAGTTACTGTCTGAATTAACGTAATATTTTAACTTTAACGCCTGTAATAGTAGTAATCCTTACAAATTTTGGTAGTGTAACACGAGACAACAGTAATAATAAACGCCAATTCTTACACCCGCCACGCAAAACCCCGTTTCGCTTGACACGTTGTGCCATGCATATATACACGCTGTGGGCAAAGCCAGCAGAGGCAAACACGCAGACAATTTTTTATTTCCTCCTAGCGGTAGTATTTCTGACGTCACGCAAACACGTTAGTTATTTGAAAATAAATGCTAGCGAGAGATGGAAGGGGGGAAGATGGCCGACTTGTGTAAAATTTTTATTTGACGATTGACAGTGACAAAATTGAAAATCTAAACCATAATGAAACTGACCATAAAAATCATATGGTAGTATAGCTTAGAGTCTCCTGAGCAAGAATGTGTTTTCAAAAATATGGTAGTCCAAGTATTAGCCAAGTTATTGAGAAAATACTATATGTCTAGTAACACTAAGAGAATTTCAAAAGCAGTAGACCACAAACTGAGGAAAGAACAAGCAGGATTTAGAAAGAACAGAAGATGTGTAGATCATATATTTACTCCCAGGAACATTATACAGCAGTGCTCAGAATGGCAAAGACAGCTGTACATTAATTTCGTTGATTTTGAAAAGGCTTTTGACAGTATATATTGGAACAGTTTATAGAAAATACTGAGGGCTTATGGAATTCCAAGCTCCATAGTGTCAATCATAAAAAGCCTCTATGCCAACTTTACTGTGGTTCCTGCTTGTTTTTTCATAACGTTAGTGGGGACGCCAGCTTAGAGAGAGGCATTGGGGTAAATTCAAATCCGATTGGGTAAAAAGAGTATAGGAGGAAAGGGGAGCGGTAGGTAAATGTTAACCAAAACTAAACATCTTTTTATATTGGCATAACTAACGCAGACTGACCAATCGACTACCAGACACAGAGTTTGTTTGGAATTTTTTTTTTTTTTTTTCAAACAAAAACTACATTTGAATTCTGGTAGTCGCAAGTTTTCCATTGGCCAGTACTAATAGATATTAGCAAAAAGCTTTCACTGCTCATCGCCAGTTGACAAAAACTTTTTCTATCAAATACGCTGAGATCAGCTGTGTTATTTAATAAATAAAGAAGTAATTCGCAGTCTGGGCAGTGCAGAGGAAAACTGAGGCCATGTCTTTGCAAGTCAGCGTCATTTGTTTATATTTCTTGAAATTTGTGAGGTTTTATTTCCTGTTACCAGCCGGTGACAGGAAACCTGATGAGTGAGGGTAACGCCAACAAGTCTCCTGTAAACTGTTTATGCTGTCAGCAGATAGCTGGAGGAGCTTGTGCGTGTTGAGATATCTATATTTTCTGCAACGACATACTGAATTATCCTTCTACAAAGAATCCCAGGTGATGTGTTAGCATCTGGGTATATCTGACATTTCATTATAATAAACTTTGGTATTTCCAATCATACCCAGGAAGTTTATGGGGCGTGATGAAACTACAGCCCCTCCTAACAAGTGACACACACTATTAGATAATAAAGTTGTAAGCTGTGAATACTCCAACAGGAGAGATGTAGTGACTTTGTATTTATTGGACAAAGAGTCCACACATTTTAGTTAATCCTTTTTATGTAAACTATCTTTTCCTCATTTTCAAAGACCTGTCCAAAAGAGATGGCAGGACAGGCAGATTAAATTGTAAAAAGGAAATATTCATTTTAAAGAAAAAACTTAACCACGGTTTTATTCATTTCCTTATAGTGAATTAAAGTGTTTTTGTGTTTATGTACCATTATTATCATTTCTCCCCTAGACATTAGGTACATCATACACCAGACACTAGAGCCAAAAATAGTGACCGTGTGAGATCTAGGGAGGTAGCGTTAGGTTCCCTGCAAATACATCATCCTCATCTTTTAGAGTCAGGGGCCTACATGTGCTTGACCTCACACGGTTAACACAGACACAGATTTCATTCTTTTAGGTATACCATCATAACCTCCCCAGCAAAGTAAACTTGCTACAACAGGAAACAAGATGGGCAGAGCATTTCAGAGAAATTCTGAACAAGGAACCACCAGAGACACATTTGAATGTTCTTGAGGCTGAAAACGATCTAGATGTTAATACAGACATTCCACGAAAAGAAGAAATCATGACATCACTCAAAGGGTTAAAGAATGGAAAAGCCATGGCCATGATAACTTAAATGCAGAGCTATTTAAGACAGACCCTGAGCTAGCAGCAGAACTATTAGAACAGCTATTTGCACAAGTCTGGAAAACAGGGACAACACCAACAGAGTGGAACAAAGGAATAATTGTCAAATTGCACAAGAAGGGAGATCTTGCAGACTGTAATAATTGGAGAGGAATCACTCTTCTCTCAGTTCCCAGCAAAATACAAGGCAGGATAATTATACAGAGAATTTCAAAAGCAGTAGACCACAAACTGAGGAAAGAACAAGCAGGATTTAGAAAGAACAGAAGATGTGTAGATCATATATTTACTCCCAGGAACATTATACAGCAGTGCTCAGAATGGCAAAGACAGCTGTACATTAATTTCGTTGATTTTGAAAAGGCTTTTGACAGTATATATTGGAACAGTTTATAGAAAATACTGAGGGCTTATGGAATTCCAAGCTCCATAGTGTCAATCATAAAAAGCCTCTATGCCAACTTTACGTGTAGTGTTGGGCAGAGCAACCTAACCTTTGAGGTGAAGACAGGAGTACGACAGGGATGCCCCTTATCAACCACTCTATTTTTAACAGTCATAGACTGGGTGATGCGCCAGACAACAGAGGGCAATCCAAGCGGAATAAGATGGACTACATTTTCTACATTGGAAGATCTGGAATATGCAGATGACATTGCCTGCTAACACATTCACATCAACACATCCAGGAAAAAACGGATAGACTTAACAAGTATAGCCAGCAGGTGGGCTTGAACATCAATTTAAAGAAGTCAGAGGTCATAACGCTCAATGTGAGCAACCCTGAGCCCATATCAGTAAGGAATCAGCAACTGGTACAGACAGACACCTTCACATACCTAGGATGCATAGTAACATCAGACGGCGGGGCAAGCAAAGACATCAACAACAGAATGAACAAAGCAAGAACAGCCTTTTTTAGCCAAAACAACATCTGGAAGTCCTCTCAATACAGCACAAGCACAAAATTAAGATTATATCAGAGCTGTGTGCTTTCTGTGCTTCTCTATGGTGCGGAAAGCTGGAGAGTTACAGAAAAGGAAACGTCGAAATTGTCCTCTTTTCACACAACATGCCTAAGAAAAATTCACCGAATCTTTTGGCCGAATACCATCACCAACCAAGATCTGCTTACTCGGAGCAAGCAAGAGGACATGCACACCATCATAGCTGGCAGACGCTGGAGCTGGGTTGGCCATGTCCTCAGAAGAGACCCCGATGCCATCACAAGAACAGCTATGCTATGGACCCCTGAAGGAAAACGAAAGAGAGGCCGACCAAAAACAACTTGGCGGAGGACTGTGGAGGCTGAGATGCAAAGAATGAACCAGAGTTGGGGCACTGTACGAAGGATGGCCACCGACCGAGCAAAGTGGAATCAATTTGTTGTTGCCCTACAAGACGCCACTAGACGTGATGGCCACTGACTGCTTTGACGGTCGGCGGCTAAGGATCAAAGAAAGAAGAAGATATATTAACATATACGCTATAACCATTCACATACACACACACAGATAAGTGACGACAACTTGACGCATAAATGGCAGGGCGGATAGTGTGATTCGCTTGCATGGCTAGGCGGGGTTGTCGCACGGAAGGTCCAGTGTTCAAATCCTGGGTAAGCCACTCATGTCTGTTGTTTTTCTGTTGTCTGGTGTTCTACTTCTTTATTTCCTGCGAGTGCCTGATAACATACCTTTATATTTGTTTCATATTAATTTACAACTTGACGCACAACCGTGAAACTATAGTAATGGAGTAGGGACATTGGGCCGAGCTGACCAACACAGGTAATTAAGTTTTTATGTTAAGTTTATTTATCATAAAGAAAAAAACGTCACAACATTCAGTATCAAATAGAAAATCATATGTTACAGAAATAATAAAGAAATAGACCCATAAGTGCAATTCCCTCTGTTGAGACAAGATCCCGTTAGAAGAATATATTAACCCAAAAAAGGTCAAAAGATTAGCACTATGGTATAGAATTTTACTATACTGTAAAGAACAGAGTTTCTAATTAATCTATCCTGAAATGAACAGTATTAGCAAATATAAGGGAGAAAAAAAAAAAACAAAGTGAGTACAATGATTATACAATAGAAGAATTATTCACTCCTTCTTTCTCTCGCTTCAGACACCCTGTGGTCACATTTCAGTCTCCCTTACCTAGTCATTGATTACAACATCTGGAACATATCTCCGTGGTACACACAACAAATCCATGGTTGGATTTTGGCAAAATAAGCCCCAGTTCCTCCAAGACTGATTAATCCTCTTATTGGGGAACGCTTACTTTGTTACTGTTAACAGGATTCTGTTTATGTCACATCAATTAGTCCAGGTAGGAAAATACTTAAGAGATCTAATGTTCACAGTGTACAGTAGCTTGTAACTCCGATAGTTAAAGAGAATGTCAGGTATGTAAATCTCTCTGGATAAATCTTCGCCACAACACAGTGGTCGGTAGTCGGGTATTGTTAAATTTGATAACTTCGCCACAGCGGGCTGAATGTAATGAAAAAAGATGGAAAAGAAAGCTGGGTAGCTATATGACCAGTTAAATTAATTCTTATAGTCTTTTGTTGGTACTCTCTCTTTCTGGGTGAAACAAGAGGGCCAAACAGGTCAACCTCGAAGACCCGATTTTTATAAAAGAATGTTTTTTGGTACTGTTGGACTTAGACCAGTTTTCTCAGATTCAGGTTCAGGCCGCTGGTAGGTTTTGGTTTGTGACCCGTACTGGATTTTAGGAAGAAAATACAAAACATTTAACCACAATATAGTATTCTATCCAAACCCGCATAACGGTTGTGGCGAGAGGTTTCGATGTTATGAAATAAAGGTATCCTGTACAAATAGTTGTATCAGATGATACCAGGATAGTGCCAGATAAGAGACTGGTCTTATAAGCAATACCCCCTTCTCCCAAAAGAGCAAGGGTGTATAGACATCAAAGTGGGGTCAAGCTATGTAAGTTCCCAGAGAAGATGATGATGATGATGTAGTACTCTGAGTCCCTAATTGCTACCTCTCATGATCCCACAAAGATTAATGATTAACTGTTTTGTTTTATTTGGCTAATTATCTAGGGGTAATTTAAATTATACTAAGTAGTAAATTCCAATACAGAACTTAAACTTTAATAAAATTATCAAGCAAGTCTGAATGAAATTTATTTACAATTTATTTGTCCTGAACCTCAATATCTTTTCAGGTCAGGAATACTTAAAAGAACTGTAATATTATTTACAAATCAAAATAAATAAACTGGAAAATCTCTTCCATAAGGAATACTGTCAAAGGACTGAACCTATTTCACGTCCTTTTATCTTGATGTTATATTCACTGTCCCTGAACTTTTGGATTCACTATATTATATATAGTCCTTGACTTCATCATTTAAGGGTATTAGTAGTTGTAAAGTTTTAACTGTGGTGAGTATCTGAAGTAGCTGTTCAGTGAACCGTATGGCTCACCTATCTTTGTATATGCTGCTGATCTTCATTCAACAATCAGGACCACACGACTTGCAGCTCCTGGATGAGAAATGCTAGGTATAGCTCTTAGTTTATGTAGAGCTGTTGTCACCAACAGACTTCCTCAACAATGGCTGGTGATTACTTCATGATACTGAGACAGAACCTGGAATAAAGGATACCACATTCCATGTAGGTATCTGCTTCAACCCACACACACACATACTACACCACATCTCACCCTTTTCTCAGTTATTGTGCTAACCGGTTGCACAGAACATATAAGTTCTTTTCCTACAGCCAGTTCCATGTAATTATTCTTTTTCTGTACTTATTCTATGATAGAGTCCTTAGCCCATGATTGGCTTCCATACCATGATTTGGTTAAGTACACAATGGTAAGTGACTACTTAATTACTTCATGTCAACAATTCCTGTACACCTATCTCATGTGCGTGAACACTATGTAACTCCAGAAGAAAATACTCATTCAAATCCCCTATTAAAACTTACTGTCGTAATTGTGCCCTATTTTGCAAATATTATACACATTTTTCATTTCGGGCCTGTCGTCTTTCAAACTACACACGTTTACAATTGGGTCAGTATGGCAGCAACACATTAGTCCTGTAGTTTCACTTTTCTACACAGCACTGCACACATACGCGGGTATACACAGGCTAATAATTAACAAAATATACAAATATATATATATATATATATATATATATATATATATATATATATATATATATATATATATATATATATATATATATATATATATATCTTTCTTACCCTCAGGCAATAATACTCAAGCTGAGACTGGCCTCAATGGAAATCTAGTTCTGTTAACAGGTCAGAACGGCAAAAGACTTGATATGCACAGTCCGCTAGATTTTCCTACAGCTTGGTTTGAATTTCAAAATAGTGGCGGCTCTCCTGATTCCCCCTTTCTATATATAGAGCTACATCTGACCAATCGGAGCCCAGTCCAAATTTATTTTTAAGAATTAAAACTTGGGCGTATTTCAGCCTGCTCGTATAAAGTGATTAAGTTTAAATATTTTATATTACAGTTATTACTGGACCGATGTCTATTATTTAAAATGATAATTAAACGGCCAATTGCTCTCTATCGTTCTATATGTATATTTGTTAGCTATTTCCTTGCATTTCAATCTAGGTAATTTTTAAGTAATTAATTCGGGTACCACCCTGATATGAAAATATCACTAAAATCAATTTTTCGCCTTAATTAACTTACTTTTATGAGATCGGCTTGGTACCTATTTATTAAGTGATATATCAGGTGTATTAACAGCTATGTATTTATTTTTATTTCTCGCTATTCTTTAAGAAATAAAATAACTCCTTCCCACTAAAAACACAGAATAGGCCCCTTCTGCTTAATCTAAAAGGTATCTTTCTAGACACTAGAAAAAGGAGCGTTCTGATTGGCCATTATATTTGGTCTATTTTTTCTAGATTTGAGCGCGGAAATTATGACGGTGTTGTTTATACAGATTCAAATTACGACAACGGTATAATTTATTATCCCCTCAGTTATTAGATTTGATTAGAAAACACAAGTGTATAGCTTATCTTATCGTTCTTATTAACCCGTGAAATAAATTCTAGTCATTTACAAAAATTACACATAATGGATTAGAGATAAATATATATTTCGTCAGTACTACATTGCCTAGTGCATTTACTAGTCAATTAAAATATCTCTTTTTCTGGGTGGTATCGAGTAATTAAATTAACGCTACAGCCGGAAAAATTAGCTATAAATTATTTTAATTCGCCCGTCAATTTACACCAAAAAATCCTAGTGAAATATAATGACGAACTTTAACAATTAAATCACTCAAAAATGCTAGTAAATATATTTACCGCAACACAGAGATTAAAACTATCTCCAACGAAATACTAAGTAATTCCACTTTAACAATGGTCTAGGATTCGAAGCTAGATGTTGCGAAAATTCTGAGATAATTGATTTTAAAGGATGAGGTATATATATGAAATAGGTCTTAATTCGCTAGTTCTTGCGAGATATCACGCCTTGCCCGTATTTTTGGGAAAATCTGAGGTCGATTTCTGAATGAAAGCTTTATTTCTCACTTCTGCCGACCGCATAGACTCTGGCAACGAGCAAACAGTCTTTTTATCTCTGCTCGTTCCGTAGCTAATTACATTCTCTGGGACTCACGAACAGACGGCTGAGGTCGGTAACTGTGGTTATCGCCCCTTGAATTTCTTTCTACGTGCACCATAGTCTGATTTGTCACTATTTCAACGATTGCCTAATCGCTCGCGTGATAATCCAGTTAACGGCTCTTACTCGCTAGTTGTTTACCTGTCCCGTCGTGGACTAGATAATAAGTCTGTTTGTAAACCTTCCTATTGCCTGTAAGACAATATAAAAAGAAAAAATAGGCGTGGCTACAATTATGAGTTTGACAGATATAGAAATACATGGGTTCTGCGTTTAACAAAAACGTGCATACTAATAAGGAAGCAAGGTGGGAGCCAGGTGGGAGCAAAGACGTGCTGATATATGTAACCTATTTTACATAATCTATCAAATGCAGGGAATGGGGTGAATGAGACTACTACAGCGGGGCTGTGGCAAGGAATGGGGTGAATGAGACTACTACAGCGGGGCTGTGGCAGGGAATTGGTGAAAGAGACTACTACAGCGGGGCTGTGGCAGGGAATGGGGTTGATTGAGACTACTATAGCGGGGCTGTGGCAGGGAATGGGGTGAATGAGACTACTACAGCGGGGCTGTGGCAGGGAATGGGGGTGAATGAGACTACTACAGCGGGGCTGTGGCAGGGAATGGGGTGAATGAGACTACTACAGCGGGTTGTGGCAGGGAATGGGGTGAATGAGACTACTTCAGGAGGGCTGTGGCAGGGAATGGGGTGAATGAGACTACTTCAGCGGGGCTGTGGCAGGGAATGGGGTGAATGAGACTACTTCAGCGGGGCTGTGGCAGGGAATGGGGTGAATGAGACTACTTCAGGAGGGTTGTGGCAGGGAATGGGGTGAATAAGACTACTTCAGCGGGGCTGTGGCAGGGAATGGGGTGAATGAGACTACTTCAGGAGGGCTGTGGCAGGGAATGGGGTGAATGAGACTAGCATAAGAGAAGGGGCAGGCTTTGCCTGGTTGTACTGTAAGTGATCCGACACACACGTAGTCTCATTAGCATTTTACGTTAGCCGGCTAAGGTCAGTCCAACGTCCTGGCGACGTGGAAACAATTGCTACAGTTAATTTTGCAGGTGAGCTCAATTTATATTAGTAAGAAACGTGGTTTTGTTGTTATTTGAACAAAAGAGCACAAGAAAGAAAAGTAAGGAGAATTAACTAGATTTGTGTTAATAACCTGGGTGGTTTCAAGTTAAACAGCAAACTTTGATGATCTCAAATGAGATCTTGTCAAGTTATGTTAATTTATAATCTGAGATGAGTGTAAAGCAGCGTGGGCAAACTGCAGTCCCGCAGGCCAAATGTGGCCCGCGTAAAATTGGTTTGTGGCCCGCGCTCATCCAAAAAATAATTCTTTAATTATAGGGTACAATTAATACTTTTAAGATTAGACTCCAAACGTCCGGTGCAAAGCAGTGTTTTACTGTCTGCGGTCAGCATCCGAAACCGTTCGATTGACACTGATATCAAGATTCTGGTTACAGAAAATCTCCCATAACTTCCCATTAGGAGATGAGAATAAATCTAAAATTATTTCCAAAGAAATTCAATAATCTTTTTAATTTTTATTGTAATCTATTTTTCATTTCGCACTCTTCGATTTTCATCCATTTTTCACAGAGCTTTTATTTCAAATAATTTGTTATCATGAATGGCATGCTAACTTTAACTTTTTGGTTTAGAATAAGTTGGACCACCCTGGTGTAAAGTCATGAGAAAGTACGTTCTTAACAGGAAAACCATATTCAGTTTCCTAACGAAACAACAGGAAACGAAATTAAATTAAACGCTGAGTCAGGGGTAGAATTTAAATTAACAAATCATTTTTTCTTGTTATTTTGGGAGGATAAAGTTATGGTGTTTGACTGAGACGGGCAAAGTTGAAGGGCGTTTTATTTTTTTAGAAACTAGAAAGAATATCTTGGGAAGAGAGAGTTTTCAGCATTCATTCAGTGCGAAGATGTAGTTGCAAGAATGTCTAACTGTGACGATATTTGTGGGTGTCCTTTTACATGTTTTCTTTCTCTCCTACATTATCCATTTATTTCTTCATTTTTCGCACATGGATTCGTGCCATTGACACTCCTTAAATTGCTATACCCTTTCGCACACGGCAATAGTGTTATTTCAAAGGGTAATTAACTATTTTGAAGATTAATTGTAATCGCTTAAGTGGTCGAGCCAGCTTGAATGCAGACGGTAAACGTAAAAGTAATGGTTGACTTTGACGTAACTCATATCCGACCCAGACAGTGCAGGCGAGTGACCACCTGTGTTTCGGGGTTGGTCACTGCGCCTCCCGACACATCGGCGGGAGGGGACAAATGAAGCCATATTGTCTGTCGGATGGAGCTAGCTGTGGTCCGCGTACGTCAGGCATTATATGTCTGGCGGAAGATTTGAGTACGCGTGATAATCACTTTATCATTTTTGTCCAGACATTATCGGCGTCTTTATTACCGATAAAACATGTCTGAAGAGACATTATGAGCACGGTAATCATTAGGGATGAAATCACAGATGTGTTGGCAAGTCTGTGCAATAGCAACGGAAGTAATCATGCCATATCTGAATGATACGTCATGGGTTTAAATTTTAACGTGATAATTTTAAACACGCGGGGAATAATTAAAATTAACACCCCGACCGCTAGTTCTAATAGCAGGATTGGTACAATCGAAAGCAGGAAAATAACAATAGCTCTTTTCGGCAAGTTCGTCGGAAACCCCATGCGGAAGCTTAGAGGAAAAAATAAGAATATAACCTAGCAAATTCGTAGACTAAGATAGACTGCATTACAACGTCAAAAGAGCAACTCCTGGAGACAGAGAAGAATCGGACAGAATTCCAAATTAAATAGGCCAGGACCGAAGCATTTGGGCATCTTTGAAATTTAAAAAAAACTCGCATTTTTAAATACCAAGACTGTATACCTGTGAATCAAAGCACCCGTCATAAGAGGAATTCTTAATTTACCCCCGATCAAGTGTTCAAAGCATCTAATGTAATCTGTGCCAGGAGATTGCAGATCCCAAGTTGGGTTCGTGGTACGAGACCAATTGGTAGCAAGAGTTTCTACGCCACTAGTTTGTAGTTGAAGAGCTGGGATTCGACACTAACCACCTACATTGCACGAGTTGTGTAGAGAAGTGCCCTCATCACAAAAGACTTGACGAAACACCGGCGGCAGTACTCAATTATTTGAAGAGCTAAGTGCTTATTAAAAGGCGAATGCAACGGACTTTTATAATTCCCGTATCAAGTCTCTATGAAGACACTTTTCATCTAAATTTCACCCATCGTTCATATTTATTTTAAACTGTTAAAGAATAATTGATTATTAAATTTGTTAAGTGTTATTTTACAAATTCATAGTTGATTTAATTATTATAGTTATGACAGCGTACGTATGTATCAGACTCTTTAATATATATGTACATCAATAGAGCCAAAAAAATAATAATACGGGATTTCGCTGAATTAACTCAGCTGGGGGCTTGAACGAGCTAATTATTGCATAACCCATCTTCACGAAAGGCGGTGGGTCAGATACTAAAGTTAACATTGTTCCGCCTCATGCAGCGTTGTTCTTGACATCTGAAATATCTTGTGAAAACTCCCTTCAGGTAGAAGTATCATTATCCTTCTACCTTGTGGTGAAGTGGGATGTTATAAATATTTATAGGGGACTTAGTGTACTGACTGAGATCAGCTGTGAAGGTATATATATATCTAATAAGAGTAGTGTATTATATATAACCTTACTTGCTGCCACATATGTATACCTCAGTCAGAATTATTCTGGAATAGTGTGATGACTACGTTGTATGTCTAGGGTATGTGTATGATGAAGTGTAAGTCATAACAACAACAGACAGATAAACAATTTAATTTATTCCACCACACTTGACAACACTGTGACACTCACATACATATAACACTCTAAAGGATATCTTAAAGGAGTCACTGATAACTTTTCAAATAACAATATGTATTCATTGCTGTTATGAATGAATATGTGTCCTGATTCAAATACAAAGGGAACCAGGAATCACAATCAATTTTACTTACAAGTTATATGTACAGAATTTATCAATATGAATATTGTAGTGACATATATTATTAAAAGTATCCTATGTGTGTCAGTTGTGTAGTAGTAATATGAGGTAATACTGGTTTTGTTTTGTTCAAGCTCTGTTGGTATTTGTCATCATGACTTCAATAGTTTGTCTTTATTGGAACTAGTATTGGAGATGTTCTCAGTTCCTGATATTAAAACAATTTACTTCCCCTCTTAAGTTTATGTTACAATGTTATTTTAAGATGGGGGTACATAATTTTGAGCTCAGCTGGCCACATCAGCTTATCTTGCGTGATGGCGGCAGGAAAAGACTCCTCTGCTCGATTTCTCCCCTGGGCTCTGGAGACACCTCACTGATAGCTAAATGGACCAAGGAGTATGCTGTCCGACTCTGGATTCAGCAAAGCTCTGACCAGGTGCTGCTCAATACCATCAAGACCACGGTCCCTGAAAACAAGAAGGATGTACCTTCTACTTCATAACTAATTTATACTCTCTTTTTACACTGAGCACAATACATCACAAACATTGAGTTCAGAGCGTTAGGCCAACTGTCAGCTTCATCTGAAATACTTTATACCAGTATTAACCTCCTTAATGGTTACTACGCCTCTGCAATTCCAGCATTATTTCTTTCTAGTCAATCATCTAGGTGTCAGTGTACTGTTTGGCCATTCCATGCCGTTTTACTTTCCTCCGACACCTTCTGTTCAGGCTGGAGCATTATAGGCTTTACATCATGTTTGCTACTGAACTACACATATATACAGGCATAAATTAACAATTCACATTCAATTTTCATTAAAAGATACTGAATGTTTCAAGCTTACCACAATTCATGGAAACAAACACAGATACGTTGATTAGCAATGAATTCTGGCACAAATACTGGCACAAATTCCCATCTGCTTATGTTCCAGGCTTTTATTTAGCAAAAATATGAGCTGGCTTCAACGCACTGTTGCTTTATCAAGCTTATTTGAACTAGTGGTCTCGAACTAACGCTCCTAAGTGAGTATATCAGCGAGTCTGGCCAATGGAGCCACGTTTCGACAAGTGTTTGAAAAAATGTTACCTTCCTACGTCTCCCCTAACAACCAAAGATAGTATTTATAGTCCGACCAATCGTGTTTAGCCTTACATATCATTCCAGCCAATCAGTTCAAATGTAACTTGTGGCCCATTTCCCGTACAATGGTGGTGTAAAAAAATCTACCACTGAGCGATTCTGATTTTGGGTGTTGTCTGACAGCACCATCATTTTATTTTGGCTATAACTTGTTAATTCCTAGACTATTTGCATAACGTTGTACATATTCTTTGTCAGCAAACCCTAAGGAACCCAAATATATATATTTAATAGAGCTAAAATGCTGCGTTCAAAATATGCAATTCCTTCTACCTCCTGTTTCGAAGATGTGCTGTCTGGGTACTGTAATGTTTTCAAACGTAAACCCATCTATTGTCATCTTTCTAATAAGAGTTTTTCAGGATTTAAAAACCTAACTCTGGGAAGGGTAGTGAATTTATCACTGTCCGTCCGAAAAAGTTAGTGCATGTGGCCTTACACGCGTGATAGTAGTAATTGTGTATCGCGCGACGCGTGTTTAGTGTTGCACGTGTTCGGCTTTATGCCTCTCCCTTCTCTCTATCCTTTAGTCCATCTGTCTTTAGTTACGCCGTGTATAAAATGGAATGAATGAAATATTTAAATTAGGTCATTGATCAGCTTGGTATCTCAATGTTTTTCCAAGAAATACAGCACACGTTTCATTGAAGAAAGCGGGTAATAATATAGTAGGCTTTTACTATCAACGTGGGAGCCGCGCTAGCGTAGTGGTTACAACACCGCTCTGGCGACCGGGTGATACAGGATCAAACCCGGGCGACGGCATTTGAGGATTTTTCGTCGACCGGGATTTGGACTGGATTAACTCGAGACCTGGCGAGAACATTTGAAGAAGTGTCGTCGACCAGGGACTGGTGGCTCCTGAGCCGACCCAGCTGCAATGGGTACCTCCGAAATCGGCGAGTATTTGCCTGAATGGCGAGGGACACCTGTCTCTGTACAAGAAATAAAGGGATACTCACGTAAAATCAATGTCAGGTTAGACATAAAATAATAACCTGATATTTCGCCTCGAGTATTAGCGGGCGTAAGCAAAAAAAAAAAAAAAAAAAAAAAAAAAAAAAAAAAAAAAAAAAAAAAAACAAATCAACGTGAAAGCGTTACAATTTGCAGACGAAGCATAAAACAAGGGGGATTTCGAGTACAGTTATTGTGACAGCACTGTTATTTTACCATTGCTCTTTTCTTTATTAGAATTTATTTGTTAGGCTTTGCATCTACCTTTTAATTTATATATGTGGATTAGAATATTTCACGACACCTCCCCTCTTAAAACAGACATTATATGTCAGTCCTTTATTCTATATACACATAGATAAATGTAAGTCAACTTGACTTTCCTCTGCTGTGGTGCTATCATGGTTTTATGTAGTTGGGTCCATTCAGAGTAGGCACTACTCTTGAAATCTGCCTCAGACTTCTACAACCAATAATATATTTCGGTTATGTTACTGAACAGCCGCAAGTGTGAGTGCTTGTCTTAATGCTGCTTCGCAACCCGTATTCACCATTTCTCTTCTCTGAGTCTGCGCAATGACATGTCCAGAGAACATTATATTTCCCTCAAAATGTACGTTATGAGGAGATAACATATACCTGGTGATAGCAGAGTTTTCGTAGTGGATCCCATAATCTTCTTATTATCCTGTATGAAACATTCGGAATATCCTCAATCAAAGAGGCAACTCAGGGATTCATTACGTTCCTCCGAAATGTTTACATCCAACAATTTTCTCATCATTCTAGAGAAGACACTAGGCGCATTCTTCAATCCAAATGGCAATCTATTAAACTCATAGTGTCCTTCTGAGGTACTAAAAGCTAGGTATGGTCTAACCTCAGGCTTTACTGGAATCTGATAGTATCCTTCACTCAGATCCACTTTTGAGAAATATTTAGCTTTATTTAGTCTGGCAAACAGCTGATTTGTATCCGGCAATGGATCCACCTGTCCTTCTGTAATAGCATTCAGTCTCCTGTAATCTATACAGAGTCTATGTTCTCCAGAGGGCTTCCTTAAGAGTACAACACCGGAACTATATGAGGATTCACTGTGTGAAATAATTCCCTCCTTCAATAGATAGTCTATCTCTTCCTTCAAAGCTTTCTCCTTAGCAAACGGAATCGAATATGGTTTCATACAGACAGGTGTGGGGTCTATCAGTTTCATATCATATTCCAATAGGTTTGTATGCCCTGGTCGGTCTGTTAACACCTCTGCATGATTATTTAGAACCTGTTGCACTCTCTCTTTCTGAGTTTTCGTTAAATGTGTACTGATTTTCACCTGTGCTGCTGTCTCACAGGGGTGTAATGGATACTCAAATGATGAAAGTGGTTCCTTTTTCATCTCCATGGCGATGGACAAGGTCAACAAGTGTGTCTCATCCTGATGTTCTCTTTCCAAATATTTCTTCAGGAGATTCACATGATAGATTTTTTCTTTCCCCTTCTTATCTATCTTATAATTTGTTCTAGACACCTTCTCTAGAACGGTATATGGACCCTGCCATCCAATTTGTAACTTATTCTGACTCCCGGGCAAAAGAAGCAGTACTTTCTCTCCCACAGCCAAATTTCTGTCTTTCGCCCTCCTGTCACAACAGGCAGCATGTTTCTTCCTGGCTTGTTTCAAATTTTCATTGGCAAGTTTCCAGCCAGTTTTTAAACGAGTGGTCAGCTCATTCACATATTGGTATGAAGATGTAATGTTTTCCTCTGCCTTTTCATCAGTCCACGTTCTTAACAAACCTTTAATTGTGTGGACCTCTTTGTCCATGCACCGGTATGGTCTCTTCCACTCGAAGCTTTATAGTGATGATTTTTCCTCCCAGAATTATCATTCACAAAACGACCGCTACCAATTCTTTTCCTGGGGCTTTCTCCCCACTTAAAATTCTTGATGAGAGATTTCCTCTCTACATCTTCTTCCTCCAGTTTGTTTAAGTCCGATTGAGGGATTGTCGGCTTATCCTGGGGTAAGACATCCTTTTGCACTCTCCGCATAGTGGCCATTGTAAAACAGTTAAGTGAAGCTTGTCCGTGAAAAGGGGCTTCCCATTCCATTTGGTCCACTTTATCAAATCTACTTTTCTTTTTTATTATCAGGCCTAATTTTGCCCCGTGGCGTGTCCAGGTCCTGATCCATGTTCCCACTTGTGGGTGTTCCCTCATGTGCTATGCTACACCTTTCTACAAAATTCTCAATGTCCCATCTTGCTTTGGGCCAATAATAATTGTGAGCCACCTTTTGAATGATGGTACCTATCTTCTCATGGTCCCCATCTGGTTTCACATGTAGGCTCCTTATTAAGTCTGCCCTATATCTTTTAGGAAGTACCAGCTGTCCCTGACCTTTGGATCTAGCTCCAGTCTTCCTATACATCAACTTGTTTTTCATGTAAAAATCTCCCTTGCCTGGAGTTGTATGACAAGTTGACAATTTTCTGAAACAAGGCTTGAGTGTTTTATCCCCAGCCTGTGCCTTCCTCATCTCTTCTGGAGTGGTATCTAACATAATATCCTCCTCCTGTCTTGAGGTCGACCTGACCTGAAGGGTTGCCATATACACAGGTTTCCTTCTGCAACGGTCAGTGTCATGATTGTCCATCTGACAATTCTTACACCACCTTTTTCCTTGGTTGAAAGATTTTCTTTCATCATATTTCCTTTCATCGAATTGTGGGAATTTATTTTTATTTTCATACCGTGGCCTATCAAACTGGTGCTTACCTTTGTTTTGATCTCTAGGATCAAATTGATTAAAGTTCTGTGGTGCCCTAAAGTTATCCACTTGTTTCTTTTTATTACCTGTTACCTCTGCTTGAGCTGCTTGATACCTTTCAGCAACATTTAGCAACTCACCCAGCCTCTCTGCACCTTGTTCCATGAGAAACTTTCTCAGGTCTGGAGCCATGGACTCTCTTAATTGCTCTATAAGGACCATTTCCTTAAGATCTTGGGTTTTCCCCAGAGAAGTCCATTTCTCCAAGTATGTCTCTATTCGTGCAGAGAACTGGTGATAGGTTTCACCTGACAGTAGTTTAGCATTCCTAAATTTTTTCCTATAGAATTCTGCATTCTTTTCATATCTTAACAAAAGAGCCTGCTTTAGCATGTCATAATTTTCCTGATCACCTCTGCTCATTTTTGCAAAAACTTCATAAGCTGCCCCACGAAGTCCTTGAGATAACTTTAAGCTCCACCTTTCTCTCTCTAACCCATATGTGGTAGCTAATAGTTCATACCTATTTAGGTAGCTCTCTATATCATCGTCTTTCTCAACTAAATGATCTAAATGAAAATTCATAGCTGAGGTTGAGGCTCCTTGGCTAGCAGTGGCATCAGAGGCAAAGGGACTGGCACCATTTTCAGGAGCATGGCCTTGAAACTCAAACTCCCTTAGTCGTAACTCATGTTCCCTTTGTAATCTTTTATCTTCTGCTTCCCTTTCTGCAGCTAATTTCTTCTCTTCCCTTTCTGCAGTCAATCTTCTTTCTTCTGCTTCCCTTTCTGCAGCTAATTTCTTCTCTTCCCTTTCTGCAGCTAATTTCTTCTCTTCCCTTTCTGCAGCCTGTCTTCTTTCCTCGGCTTCCAATGCTTTAGCCTCTTTGTCAGCCTCAATCTGCAACCTCTTAGTCTCAGCCTCAGCCTCAAATTGTAACTTCTTAATTTCCCTTTCAGCCTCTAACTTTCTTTCGGCTTCAAACCTTCTTTCTTCGCGTTCAATAAATTTGTCACATTCCGTAGTAACATAGGCAACCATAACTTGCCCATCTAATCCTAACTCTTTTGCAGTCTGAACAGCAGCAGATCGAAACTTGGCCAGGTCCGCCATTGTCTATCAGGTAAATTTATACAATGTCTAACCAACAATTCAATCTCTAATATATATCTAATGGACAACACAGGCACCGTGAGCTCAACCTTATTTAATTCCACCCAAGGATACCTTTTAATTCTTATATTCCCTGAAGTGAATTACCCCCAATATTTTAAATAGTGAAAGATTCAAAATCCCAAGAGCGAGACCCCAATATATGTGGTGAAGTGGGATGTTATAAATATTTATAGGGGACTTAGTGTACTGACTGAGATCAGCTGTGAAGGTATATATATATATCTAATAAGAGTAGTGTATTATATATAACCTTACTTGCTGCCACATATGTATACCTCAGTCAGAATTATTCTGGAATAGTGTGATGACTACGTTGTATGTCTAGGGTATGTGTATGATGAAGTGTAAGTCATAACAACAACAGACAGATAAACAATTTAATTTATTCCACCACACTTGACAACACTGTGACACTCACATACATATAACACTCTAAAGGATATCTTAAAGGAGTCACTGATAACTTTTCAAATAACAATATGTATTCATTGCTGTTATGAATGAATATGTGTCCTGATTCAAATACAAAGGGAACCAGGAATCACAATCAATTTTACTTACAAGTTATATGTACAGAATTTATCAATATGAATATTGTAGTGACATATATTATTAAAAGTATCCTATGTGTGTCAGTTGTGTAGTAGTAATATGAGGTAATACTGGTTTTGTTTTGTTCAAGCTCTGTTGGTATTTGTCATCATGACTTCAATAGTTTGTCTTTATTGGAACTAGTATTGGAGATGTTCTCGGTTCCTGATATTAAAACAATTTACTTCCCCTCTTAAGTTTATGTTACAATGTTATTTTAAGATGGGGGTACATAATTTTGAGCTCAGCTGGCCACATCAGCTTATCTTGCGTGATGGCGGCAGGAAAAGACTCCTCTGCTCGATTTCTCCCCTGGGCTCTGGAGACACCTCACTGATAGCTAAATGGACCAAGGAGTATGCTGTCCGACTCTGGATTCAGCAAAGCTCTGACCAGGTGCTGCTCAATACCATCAAGACCACGGTCCCTGAAAACAAGAAGGATGTACCTTCTACTTCATAACTAATTTATACTCTCTTTTTACACTGAGCACAATACATCACAAACATTGAGTTCAGAGCGTTAGGCCAACTGTCAGCTTCATCTGAAATACTTTATACCAGTATTAACCTCCTTAATGGTTACTACGCCTCTGCAATTCCAGCATTATTTCTTTCTAGTCAATCATCTAGGTGTCAGTGTACTGTTTGGCCATTCCATGCCGTTTTACTTTCCTCCGACACCTTCTGTTCAGGCTGGAGCATTATAGGCTTTACATCATGTTTGCTACTGAACTACACATATATACAGGCATAAATTAACAATTCACATTCAATTTTCATTAAAAGATACTGAATGTTTCAAGCTTACCACAATTCATGGAAACAAACACAGATACGTTGATTAGCAATGAATTCTGGCACAAATACTGGCACAAATTCCCATCTGCTTATGTTCCAGGCTTTTATTTAGCAAAAATATGAGCTGGCTTCAACGCACTGTTGCTTTATCAAGCTTATTTGAACTAGTGGTCTCGAACTAACGCTCCTAAGTGAGTATATCAGCGAGTCTGGCCAATGGAGCCACGTTTCGACAAGTGTTTGAAAAAATGTTACCTTCCTACGTCTCCCCTAACAACCAAAGATAGTATTTATAGTCCGACCAATCGTGTTTAGCCTTACATATCATTCCAGCCAATCAGTTCAAATGTAACTTGTGGCCCATTTCCCGTACAATGGTGGTGTAAAAAAATCTACCACTGAGCGATTCTGATTTTGGGTGTTGTCTGACAGCACCATCATTTTATTTTGGCTATAACTTGTTAATTCCTAGACTATTTGCATAACGTTGTACATATTCTTTGTCAGCAAACCCTAAGGAACCCAAATATATATATTTAATAGAGCTAAAATGCTGCGTTCAAAATATGCAATTCCTTCTACCTCCTGTTTCGAAGATGTGCTGTCTGGGTACTGTAATGTTTTCAAACGTAAACCCATCTATTGTCATCTTTCTAATAAGAGTTTTTCAGGAATTAAAAACCTAACTCTGGGAAGGGTAGTGAATTTATCACTGTCCGTCCGAAAAAGTTAGTGCATGTGGCCTTACACGCGTGATAGTAGTAATTGTGTATCGCGCGACGCGTGTTTAGTGTTGCACGTGTTCGGCTTTATGCCTCTCCCTTCTCTCTATCCTTTAGTCCATCTGTCTTTAGTTACGCCGTGTATAAAATGGAATGAATGAAATATTTAAATTAGGTCATTGATCAGCTTGGTATCTCAATGTTTTTCCAAGAAATACAGCACACGTTTCATTGAAGAAAGCGGGTAATAATATAGTAGGCTTTTACTATCAACGTGAAAGCGTTACAATTTGCAGACGAAGCATAAAACAAGGGGGATTTCGAGTACAGTTATTGTGACAGCACTGTTATTTTACCATTGCTCTTTTCTTTATTAGAATTTATTTGTTAGGCTTTGCATCTACCTTTTAATTTATATATGTGGATTAGAATATTTCACGACATACCTACAACTCTGCTAACAGTAATCTTGTGAGAAGATAGACACCTTTGAAGACCCACATTAGATACTCTAAGTTGTGGCCACTGTTGGACCACTACTGCAGAGCAAAGTGGAGGCAACCCGTGACCCTAACACACTGCATTGAGCAGTTGTGTTACGTTAGAACAGGGATTCAGTTTTTAGTAATAGGTTTTAGATAGAAACTTAGTAGATATTTGTCGTAATATAAATCTGTATGGACAACACGCGCAAATATTTTATCTCTAAATTTCCCCATTTTAAAACTAGTAACAACCATAAACGCTACTACTATAGTGATAGCCCTGGGTTGTTTGCCCGACATCATCGACCACGCCAGAATACGCGCTGGTTTGTAAAGGCATTAACGCCACAGTTTGAACGATACCAAACCTACTGGCTTTTTCATCACTAACATAAATGTCGGATGGCAAATCGCAATGCCTAGATCGGTGTAAAATGAGTGAGAGGAAGAATATAAAAAAAACTAACTAAAGCATGCTTAGAACTTGTTGGTAGTATGACATGCGACAGTGTGTTTATATAACGCCAGACGCGTGGTTGGATTTTGAATTGATTGCGAGAGGGGGCAAAATCCCCGTCATAACCCCACTTTTCATACCTCCGTACTAATTTTTAAACGTAACTTATAAAACGATTTGGCCTTAGTCCAGAATCGCCCGTCTTGACAATACAAGGAGAGAGGAGAAAACTTTGATATTTTTCCTTCACAAAATAAAGGATGGTACAGAGAGATAACAAGAATGGTTAAAGGGTTATGATCATATTACTTATCATAATATTGTTATCTTCCTTATAATAACTTAGAATGTTATTTCATTACTACTGAGGTTCAGTATAAGAAAACCATAAATAACGAGAAAAGATGAAAACGCAAACGATGAGGAAGACGATAATAAAACTTACATATAAATATGAAGGATAGTGATCTAAGTAATAATCAGTTTTCAACTTTACGATAACCCAATTATTAACAAAGTTATTGAAGAAAATAGAAAGGGACAACAGACTAACAGAAACGGTCGTAACCTCTCGGTTTGAAACCAACCTTGGGAGGGTACTTTTTTTTCAAAATAGCGCTGTTATTTGAGTGAGAGACGTAGTGGTGTTAGTTTAAATTTGATTGGGTGAGATTCGCATAGCATGCGAGCGTGATAAAACCACGGTCTTGCTTAGTTAGGGTACCACTTGTAAAGATATTTCATTGAGAAAGGTTAAGCAGAGCAATACTTGAGCGATTGCCTTTGCAGGCGGGAACAGCAGTCATCGAGCCTGTACCTATTTACAGCCAGTAACCTTAAGTTGTGAAATATTTCATTGAATTAGCGGGTTCCATCCCAAAGTAACAAGTGTGTCAGAATCTGGAGTGACAGAGTGTGAATCAACCTGCTGGTTGGTTCCATCTCAAGCCAGATGGTTGTCAACTGACTCCAGAGAGCACTTTGGTGTAGAAGTGTTCAATTACCTCAAACAAGTTACCTGATTGCCCACGGAATCAAAGATAAGATTCATTAGGGGGCCACATGTCAATTCAAACTAATTTATTCTCCAATAGTAACAGACAATGTGTTTATGAGATGATGTGACAACCAGTCTTTCCAACTAGAGACCATTCATACTTCATTATTGTGTAGCAGGGAAGAGAAATCTTGGAACATTTTAGTATTAAGATTGATGGACATTTCCATTAATATGTATAATAAATTGTGTACAAAGATCAAATTTAAGTTTTAAACATTCCTGCCGGCAACAGATTTGGAGGGAAAGGAAATTAAAATTGTAAAATAATAATTTAACTATAACTCCTGCCTTGTTAATTTCATCGAGTTAGCTTTCGTGGTTGTTTACACTCATTCATTATTACACTTTCATCCCCCTAGACATCCTGTCAGTTAAACTTTGAATTAGTTAAGGGAATTACAGCACAGCGTGAGATCTCGGGAGGTAGTGCTAGGTCTCCTGAGAATTCATCACAATATTTCAACCATTAGACTCAGGGTCTTACATAGCTGGACCTCACGCTGTTAACACTTAACCTTTTAAAACAACACCTTAACCTCCCCAGCATTACATCGCTACAATATTTTTTAGTGAAAGGAGAATCACATAATAACTTCTTACTTCCATATGTAAAAAAAACATCAGGACAGTAGTTTTCAACTTATGGTTTATCAAGTGATAGTATAATTAATGTCAGTCTGCGGATACAGATCTATTATTATGTGGAGAGATGATACAAATGATGGAATGTGAAATGGATTATGGAGATATACTCGTTGATCACATAGAGTACGGTTTCACTCTGCGGATGTAGATAGTACCTTTTTTATATTAAAAAAAAATGTTGCCTCGTTTTGGCGAGGCGCGTCCCGTTCAATCTAGTCGGTTATATTAGGGCGCATGTTCAAATATATCTTGTGATGTGGATAGCTGAGATATAGTACTTAGGGTGTGATGTGGATTGCGGATAAGTTGTATGACGTGAAGAAGATTAGAACTATGAGTAGTAATTCATTTTATAACGAAATGAACAGTTCTTCTTCTTTCGTTCGCTTTAAATATATTGTCTATATCTGCAATGTTCACCCGTGTGTTATCGGGGCCCGAAAGGGGAGTAAAGAATAGTAACAATGTTCCCTGCCAAGCATGTCGTAGAAAGCGATTAAGGAGGGTTGGGCATGGGGCCGGTTACCCCATCCTGTAAAAAATTTAAACCACAAAAAACTTCAACAAATATGGACAAGTCAATTAAGGAAAATAAAACACAGCCATCCAAGACAGGGGAAGGTCCTCTCGCAGGGAGGCGTATGACGCAAAACACAGAGAAAGCCGAAAGGAGTCTGTGTTACTGACTAACCTTCTTTCTTCTAGGAGACCTTCCAGATTTGGCACCTGGAATGTTCGGACATTAAACGAACAAGGGAAAGTGGCACAAGTAGCAGCAGAGATGAGGGAATATAAAATCGAGGTTCTGGGACTGTGTGAAACAAAGTGGAAGGGGGTAGACAGGAAGAAACTCATCACAGGTGAATTGGTGCTAACCTCAGGACATGAAGACGAAAGTTCACACCACAGTGAAGGGGTAGCTCTTATGTTATCTTGTGGTGATTTACATTGATACACCGATCAAATAGTAATAATACCATTTGTTTATAACGATAAAATAATGTAGAAATAAAAACAGTGGAGTTGTGACGCTTCTTCTTCGCCCACGCCACCATCGTGTTGATTTTAGCAGGCAGTATTGTAGAGTAAATAGTACTATCGTTTCTAATGTCCTTGAAAAACTATTTATAACATTTTGAGACGACAGGCTTATTCGTCTAGAAGGAGTGAGAGAGGAGCGACAGAAAAATGATACACTGTCACGCGTTGGTTTGAAACACAAATTGGCAGCGAACGCGTCGGGTAGTGATAACGTAGGGTAAAATTAAATAGAACATGTTTGAAACAAAACAAGCCGTAACCCTTTTCCGCATAACATGTTTGAAGCAAAAATCTATGTAAGGCCAATATTTGTTCGTTCTATAGTCACACAGTGGAAATGTATACACACACAGACAGCGCATTGCCTGCCAAGTAGTACATTTTATGACGTAACGGACTAGTGGTTTCAGTTTGAACAACGATAGAGAGGGGAAATGATGGAGTATTTATAGAAAAGTAGAAATTGACAACTAATATGGTAAATATATGGAAATCATAATTACAGGGACCATGGCCATAAAATTTAGTTAGTTTAATAGCATATCTTCTCCTGAGCAATAATATGTTTTAATATACAAAATCCTCCATGTAATAATCAAGATATTGATATAATACTAGATGTTCACGAACGGACTGACGAACAGACCCTCATGTTTGCATTCACTATTCATAACATTTTGGGGACGCGGTTTTGAAAAAGAGGCATGAGAGGGGAAAGTGAAATTTTATTGGTTAGTAATAGGAGGATAGGAGAAATATTATTGGGTGGTCCAAACTAAGTATATTTGTAGAGTGATATCCAAGACAGAATTACTAACAGACTGTGAAACACGCAGTTTGTTTGAAGTTTGGTTTTTTTAATTTCAATTCAAAACGGGGGAACACGATTTCATTGGCCAGCCTCTTTTATAATATCCCAAGCTTCCAAGGCTTGTCGCCATTTGTATAGAATCATTTCCAGACTCAAGACGTTGAGAATAGAAGTGTGACTTTGTTGTTAAAACTAAAACTAATAAAATAAAAAATAGTCACAGTCTAGCCAGTGGCAGAACTGAATGTGTGCCAGTCATCGTACCTGTGGTTTTATTTCATTGAATTGTGGTAAGGGAAATTAAATTATTATTATGTATTATTTGAAAAGGCAAACGTTTGATACTGCCAAATGGGGAAAGTGTATGACATGCCTAAAGAGACAGTTTAGGTATTCTCATTTGATTTATGTTTGAATATTGCATTGTTGTAATTAATAAGTATTGTGAGACCAAGATAGAATAGCAAGCCTCAGTGTTCGAGGAACACTTATTAACATGCCTAGAACGTTTATATATATATATATATATATATATATATATATATATATATATATATATATATATATATATATATATATATATATAAGAAAAATCATATAGAAGGAGATGCACATACTCCTATTAAATTGTGTTGAAGAGAACTATAGAAAAATGACAGTGGCGTATCTGCCATATGGACCTGAGGTGTGGTCATAGTAGGATGTGAGTTCATATAATTTAGGGGCTGGTGCACTTTGTTTGCACACGAGGCTGACCCCAAAATCATATCATGTAGAGAGTTAAGTGAAATATACACCAGATATGAAAAGGCCAGGGTGTCTTTTATGTTGCAGGGTTTTATTTCCTGTTACCAGCCGGTGACAGGAAACCTGAAGTACTATAAGAAGACAGTAACGTCTCCAGTACAGCGTACTCAGTATATTATTATCAAGTGAATCTCTGAGAGCAGCAGTTCTTTGCAGAGACATACCATCGAGTTGAACCTTCACGTGGGAAATTAAAGGTGATGTGCCACAGTCTGGGCACTCTGACAATTTATCTGGAGTTAAATTGATTCCCTACAAATAAACTATAACTCTCAGGGGGATGATGACAACCACAGCTCCTCCAATAACTGACTCACATCAATACTTAGTAAATAATAGTCTGTAAAAACACTTGAAGGAACATTTTAAGATTAATATTATTATTGTTGGACCCAGAGTCCTTGTTTTTAGTTCAGTATTAGTGTAACATATATTTTCTTCAGTTTTAAAGACCTGTCCAAAGAAAGAGAAGGACAGGCACAATAAAATTGTACAAAAAATATTCTAAATTCAAACTTAAACCACAGACTTATTAAGTTCCTTATAGTGAGTTATATTGTGTTGTTTTGATGTACCATCATTTCATTGCATACCCTAGACACTAGCCACATCAAACATCACACATTAGAAATAACATACAGCACCGTGTGAGATCTCGAGAGGTAGCGTTAGGTCCCTTGAGAATTCATCAACATCATCCATTAGACTCAAGGTCTTACATAGCTTGACCTCACACGGTTGACACATACATAACAACATTCATTATCTTTTACCATCATAACCTCTCCAGCAAAATTTAACTTTGCTACATAAATTGGGGTCTCCTGTCCCGGGATTATACTTAGTAACATCATTATTATTGAACCCAGGAGGGAGCCGCACTAGCGTAGTGGTTAGAACACCGCTCTGGCGACCGGGTGATACAGGATCAAACCCGGGCGACGGCATTTGAGGATTTTTCGTCGACCGGGATTTGGACTGGATTAACTCGAGACCTGGCGAGGACATTTGAAGGAGTGTCGTCGACCAGGGACTGGCGGCTCCTGAGCCGACCCAGCTGCAATGGGTACCTCCGAAATCGGCGAGTATTTGCCTGAATGGCGAGGGACAACTGTCTCTGTACAAGAAATAAAGGGATACTCACGTAAAATCAATGTCAGGTTAGACATAAATAATAACCTGAGATTTCGCCTCGAGTATTAGCGGGCGTACGCAAAAAAAAAAAAAAAAAAAAAATTGAACCCAGGGAATCCCCATTATTGAAATTTACCCAAGAATTTGGGATGTTGATAAATTGTCAGAGCCTGGAATAAGTTAATTAGAATTGTTATTATTATTATAGTAGTAAATTTATAACATTTTAAAATTGATCAGATGGCAGACCTGGCCAAATTCAGATCTGCTGCTGTGCAGACTGCAAAAGAGATGGGTATGGATGGGCCAGAGCTGGTCCAGTATGTAACCTCAGAGGTTGATAAATTTATTGCAAGAGAAGATAAAAGATTAGAAAAGGAAGCAGAAAGAAAATTAGAAGCTGAGAAAGAAATTAAAAGGTTACAGATTGAGGCTGACAAAGAGGCTAAGGCATTGGAGGCGGATAGGGACGCTGAGATTAAGCGGCTCCAATTTGAAGAGAAGAAATTGGAGGCAGAGGAAAGAAAACTGGCTGCTGAAAGAGAAGAAAAGAGATTGGCTGCAGAGCGAGAAGAAGATAGGAGATTACAGAGAGAGCACGAAGTACAAATAAGGGAGTTGGAATTTCAAGGCCATGCTCCCGAAAATGGTGCCAGCCCCTCTACCTCTGATGCCACTGCTAGTCAGGGAGTCTCAACCTCAGCCATGGGGTTCCATTTAGATCATTTTGTTGAGAGGGACGATGACATTGAATCATTCTTAAGCAGATTTGAGGTTTTAGCCACTACCTATGGGTTGGAAAAAGAGAGATGGAGTTTAAAGTTATCCCTGGGTCTTAGGGGAACATCTTATGAAGTGTTGGCAAAGATGAGTAAAGATGACCAAGACCATTATGACATGTTAAAGCAGGCTCTGTAGTTAAGATATGAGAAGAATGGAGAATTTTATAGGAAGAAGTTTAGAAATGCTAAGCTTTTGTCTGGGGAGACATACCACCAATTCTCTGCCAGATTGGAAACCTATTTGGAGAAATGGACTGCTCTGGGGAAGACCCAAGATCTTAAGGAGATGATCATGATAGAGCAATTAAGAGAGTCCATGGCTCCAGACCTGAGAAAGTTTCTCATGGAACAAGGTGCAGAGAGGGTGGGTGAGGTACTTAATGTCGCTGAGAGGTATCAGGCGGCCCAGGCAGAGGTAGCTGGCGCAAAAAAGAAGCATGTTGATAACTATAAGACCCCACAAAACTATAATAAATTGGATAACAAAGATCAGGGTAGCAAAGGTAAGCCAAACTTTGATAGGCCACGAAATGATCATCGAGATAGAAACCCACAGTTCAATGACCAAAAATATAATGAAAGAAAACCTTTCTATCAAGGAAAGTTATTGTGTAGATGGTGCAAGAGGGACACTCATAACACCAACGTTTGTAAAAGGAAATCTTCTACCTTCGCTGCTATGAAAACGGGGAACAAGGGATTAAAGGACAAACCCACTGAACAGCAGGAACCTTATCACCCCCCAGTGTGTGAAGATGTTGTATGCAATGGGGTCACCATCAGGTGCCTTTATGATACTGGATTAGATTTTGATTCAGTCGTGAGTTCTAGCCTAGTGAACCCAGGTCAGTATACCACAGAAAAAGTGGAGATACAAGGGGCGACTAAGGACATACCACTCATGACACTTCCCATCGCCAGGATAACTGAAAACTCGCTTCGAGAAAGGAGTAATCAAAGCAGCAGTGATAGATGAACCAATCTACCCTCTGATATTGGGGTGTAGATATGTCTTCTTGGGGAATCCCAAGAGATCTGTGATCATGGCAACAGTGCAGACCAGATCACAGTCAAAGAAAGAGGAGGATAACCCTATAACTACTCATCCAGAGGAGATGAGGAAGGCACAGGCTGAGGACAGATCACTCAAGCCATGTTTTAAAAAGTTGCCAAAATGTCACACACCTCCAAGCAAATGCGATTACTATATGAAGAATAAACTCTTATATAGGAAGACCGGAACTCGTTCAAATAATCACGGACAACTGGTACTTCCCAAGATGTTTAGGGCAGACGTAATAAGGAGTTTACATGTTGGAAAAGATGGGGACCACGAGAAAGTAGGTACCATCTGCCAAAAGGTTTCTCAAAAATATTATTGGCCAGATGTAATGATAGACATTGAAAATTTTGTAGAAGCCTGCGGCATATTTCATGAGGGAACTCCCACAAGTGGGGACAATAATAATCAGGACCTAGAAACGCCACGGGGCAAACTTAGGCCTGAACATAAGAAGAAAAAAATATATAATAAAGTAGACATAGTGGAATGGGAACTCCCTTTTCACACCCAGTCTTCAATCGAATTTGTTAGAATGGCCACTATGCGTCGAGTACAAAGAGTGATTCTACCCCAGAATAAGCCGACAATCCCTCGGTCGGAATTATGTGAACTGGAGGAAGATAAAAGAGAGAGAAGATCTCTCACAAGGAAGTTAAAGTGGGGAGAAAACCCCAGGAAACGAATTGGTAGTGGACGATTTGTGAGTGATGATAAAAGGAAGAAACGTCCTCACCATAAGGCTTCCAATGTCAGGGACCCTACAGGTGCCATGAAAAATAAGTCAGCAAAATTCAAGGTCCATATGTAACCTTGTTAAGGACGTGGACAGATGAGACGGCAGAAGAAACTGTTACCTCATCATATCAATATGTGAACGAGCTGACCACTCTTCTTAAAACTGGCTGAAAACTTCCTAATGATAATTTGAGACAAGCCAGGAAAAAACATGCTGCATATTATAATAAGAAGGCTTTGAAAGAGGAGATCGATTATCTGTTGAAAGAAGGGATTATTTCTCACAGTGAATCTCCATATAGCTCTAGTGTGGTTTTGTTGCGGAAACCATCTGGGGAACATAGACTGTGCATAGATTACAGGAAACTGAATGCTGTCACAGAAGGTCAGGTGGATCCATTACCTGATACAAATCAGCTATTTGCCAGGCTGAACAAGGCAAAATATTTTTCTAAGGTTGATCTTAGCAAAGGCTATTATCAAATCCCAGTGAAGCCTGAGGTTCGACCTTATTTAGCCTTTAGCACCTCGGAAGGACATTATGAGTTCAACATGTTGCCGTTTGGGTTGAAAAATGCTCCGAGTGTGTTTTCTAGGATGATGCGAAAATTGTTGTATCCACTGAATAATCCATGCATCACTAATTTTATGGATGATATCCTCATCGCTACTGAAACGTTTGAGGAACACGTTAACTCTTTGACTATGTTGTTTGATAGACTCAGAGAGGCTAACTTGACCGCTAGACCAACAAAATGTTGTATTGGATGTAAAGAGTTGGAATTCTTGGGACATACTGTATATCAGGGTAGCATGACCCCTGACCCCAAGAACCTTGAGAAACTGCAGAGAGCACCGAGACCACAGACAAAGAAAGATGTGCGATCTTTTGTGTCGTTGTGTGGATTTTATCAAAAATACATAAAGAATTTTAACTCTATATGTGCTCCTCTGACGTACTTAACTCGCAAGGGCCAACCTGATAGAATTATTTGGTCAGCACCGTGTGAATTGGCATATCAAGAGTTAAAGGAAAAACTCACTAGCAAGCCTATTTTAAAATTGCCTGATTTGACTCAGGAATTCGTGGTAAGAACGGACGCAAGCAATGTGTGCTTGGGGGCCACGTTGTTACAAAGTTCCTCTTCACCAAATGGGGAATTGAACCCAGTCGCTTATGCCAGCCGCAATTTGAACAAAGCGGAACAAAACTATTCAACAAGCGAAAAAGAGTGTTTAGCTTTGATCTGGGCTATAAAAAAGTTCCAGATCTATCTCTATGGTAGACCACTTGTGGTCCAAACAGATCATCAGCCCCTCGTATTTTTGTCACAGGCCAAGCATGAAAATGCTCGGTTATTACGATGGTCGTTGCTCATACAGCCTTATTCATTCACTATTGAATAAATACATTCCCGGGTCGCAAAATGTTGGTGCAGATTTCTTGAGTAGGCATCCTTTTGACGAAAATCAGAGTTTTCACAAGGCCTAAGGAGCAAATTTTATCTATGTGTATCACTGTTCTTGAACTTGCATCAGAAGCATGTTCTTAAGTGGGGAGATGTGTGGTGATTTACATTGATACACCGATCAAATAATAATAATACCATTTGTTTATAACGATAAAATAATGTAGAAATGAAAACAGTGGAGTTGTGACGCTTCCTCTTCGCCCATGCCACCATCGTGTTGATTTTAGCAGACAGTATTGTAGAGTAAATAGTACTATCGTTTCTTCTTCTTCTTCTTCTTCTTCTTCGTTCACCCTCAGATGTCAACTTGAATAAGGTCAAAGAAAGCAGTGGTCAGCCTGAGGCTGTTGATATCTCCGTAGATTTTCTCCAGGAATGGTACTGGTGATGGCCATATGCGTCTTCTCTGTTCCTCATATGTTGGGCACCTTTGAAGCAGGTGTTCGGCAGTCATTTTACCAGTGCCACAGTCACACTCATCCGTAGTTCCTATCTTTAATTTGTTGAACAGATGGTATCTCAATCTGTTATGACCAGTGCGAAGTCTGAAGATTACCACTTGTTCACTTCTGCTGAGCTGGTAATACGGATCATTTTTTGTGTGGCCTGGATGCTCTTCTTCCCACTTGTGCCTGTATCTGCGCTTGATAAAACTCTTGGACTCCTCATAGGTTATATTTGTGTCCAGCTGAGGAAGTTTTCCCCCTTCCTTTGCCAATCTGTCAGCCTCTTCATTTCCAGGGATGTTGCAGTGAGAAGGGATCCACTGTATCACAACTCTTTTGTATTGCTGACATAGTCTGTGAAGTGTTACTCTTAGGTCATCCAGTTCATCATTTATTTGACTTTTCAGTGTTGTAATCACTGACAGCGCATCTGAGAAGATAACTACTGGTCTCTCTGAGCTTTTTTCTGTCATTAGAATTTCTGATGCAGTTTTTATGGCCTCTGCCTCTGCTCTGAAGTTAGTTGAAAATTTCCCTGTTGCGACTGCTATCTTTTTTTGTGTGCCATTGCTTAAGCTCAGGAACACTCCTCCACCCCCATTTTCTGTTGCATTAGGTTGCTGATCCATCTGTGTACGCATGGATCCAGGTGTTGCTTGGGTAATGTTTCTCTATATATTTTGTGGTTAGGACTCTCCTTTCTGTTTCAGTTTGACTGTTCTTTCTCTCAATACCAGGAACATTTTCTATCATTTCAGGGAAGCACTGTTGTTTCCAAATTGGTAGCTTGTGTGCAGTACATATTGGCGTAGCTGTTGATATTGCATTTATGGGGTCTGCTCTCATCTTTGTTTTGACTGTCTCTACAAAGTTGCTTCGCTTCAGTCTTCCCCTTCCAAGTCCATTTATCCTCTGGTGCATTGGGTGATCTATCAGCCTCCTGAATTTCTCGGCTTGTTGCTGGGCTCTGCTATCTCTTCTATCCTCCATAGGCTGGAGGTGAGTAATCTTTTCCAACTCTTTTATTGGTGTTGATTTCATGCCCCCAGTTATGATTCTCATTGCTTGGTTTTGGGTTCTGTTTATTTTGTCAAAGTTCGACTTAGCGGCTGTTGACCATGCTGCAATGCCATATTCTAAGACTGGTCTCACTCGCCCAGTATATAGATTCTTTAGTACTCTCTCGTCTGCTCCCCAAACCGTGCCAGCAAGTTTTTTCATGATTGCCATTCTCTGCCTTGCTCTTGTCCTGTTTTTTCTTAATCTGGGTTTTCCAAGTCAAGCGGCGATCAAAGGTAATGCCTAGGTAGTTTGGGTTTTCATCCAGATGTAGATTTTTCCCATTTAGCACCAATTTGGAGATCTGTGGTTTGTTAGAGAGAGAAAACACTGTGAATGATGTTTTCTCCTCATTTATCTTTACTAGCCATGCCTTGGCCCACTCCTCCAGTGATGTTAGGGCTTGCTGCATCCGAATGCTTGCCGTAGAGATATATTCCTCTGAGATCCACAGGGCTAAGTCGTCTGCAAAGGAGGCATTGTGGGTTCTTCTTGGAATATTCTCTGATATGTCATTTATATATGTGAGGAACAATGTGGGTGACAGGACTCCCCCTTGGGGAACACCCTGCTCCAATACCATCTTCCTACTGGTCTGTCCTTGTAGTTGGACTCTGGCCGTTCTATTTTCAAGATAGTGGCTGATCCATTTGAACATTCTCCCACACACTTCACTTCTTTGCAGCTTGACTTTCAGTCCATCTTTCCACACTTTGTCAAATGCTTTTGATAGGTCCACCCTAACCACCAGTGTGTGCTTTTTTTCTTGGAAAGCATCCTCAATTTTCTGAGTTATATAAGTGATCTGGTCTTCAGTGGATCTGTGTTTCCTGAATCCTGCTTGCTGTGGGGCTAAGAGATGTTTTTCCTCTAGATGCCACATAAGTCGAGTATTTATTATGCGCTCCATCAATTTTCCAACACAACTAAGTAGACTGATAGGTCTGTAGCCATTTGGTTCTGCCTGAACTTTGTCCTTCTTAGGTATTGGAATCAGTATGGCATCTTTCCATGCCTGTGGTACTATTCCTCTTTTCCAGCTGCAGTTTAGGATGGCCAGAAGCTTCTTTTTTGCCTTTGTTCCTAGGCCTGTTAGCATTTCATTGGTTATCCCATCTTTTCCGGGTGACTTCTTTTTCTTTAGCGCCCTCATTGCCTCTTCTAATTCTTGCATTGTTAACTTTGCCATCATGTGTTCTTCTGGTGCAAGCTTTTTGTTATCATGATTCCTTTGTTCATCAATGATGGCCTTTCTTCTGTCTATAGGGACATCAATGTGGTTTGCACCAGCATAGTGTTCCATGAGTGCATTTGCAGCTTTTTTTCCCGAGAGCATATTTTCACCTTGTTTGATTGTGATGTGATTTTTGTAAGGTTCTTCGTTGTTCAAAGCTCTAACTAGTTTCCACAGCTTGTTCCCTTCTTTATCTAGGTTGAGATTTTCTGTTGTTTGCTTCCAGCAGTCTCGTGTTGTTTGGTTTAATGTTCTTCTGTACTTTGCAGTGGTTGCTTTGAGCAAGATGTTTGCCTCAGTTGTTTGTTCTGTTTCTGCTGTGTCTCTGGCTTGTGCTACCTCATCTTCAAGTTTTTGCAGATCTTCATTCCAGTATGGTTTATAGTTTTTTCTTGCCCCTCTCGGAATAGTCTCAATAGCTGCTTGAAGTATTGCTCTATTAAAGCTTTCAACCATATTTTTCATGCTGTTGTTTCGTGTGTTGATGGTTTCGCAAAGGCTGTCAGTCAGCACTGCAAAACTGTCCCAGTCAGCTCTTTTGTAATTCCATCGGGGCAATGGTTTCACTTCATGGGGAACATACTCCATATTAACCACTAGCTTTATTGGTCTGTGGTCGCTGCCTGCTAGCTGGCCAAGTACTGTCGGTCAATTTTGTGAAATATGTCCCCTGTGGCAAAAGCTAGGTCTGGAGTGGAAGTGGTGTGCCATCTTCTAGAGTAGAAACTGGGTTTATCATCTGGCCTGTTGATAAGGTGAAGATTTGTGTCTATCTCCCAGTCCTCCACTTCCTCTCCTCTACTGTCTGTATCCAGATATCCCCATCTTTCCGAGTGGCTGTTGAAGTCTCCGACCACAATGCAGTTTGAGCTCTTTATTTCCATACTTTCAAGTGACAGGTCTTTGCTCGGTGGGCCATACAAATTGTAGATACGCATGTTCGTGTCCTTTATTTTAATGTCAACCCCTACAATTTCCGATTGGTCGTTGAAGTTCACAGATACCTCGCTACTTGGTATTGAGTTTCGGGTAAGTAATAGCACACCTCCTTTGTGTCCTTCTCGATCGAGTCGGAAAGCCTGGTATCCTCTTATTGAGAATCTGTGGTTGCTGTTGAGATGCGTTTCTTGGATGCAAGCCACATCTATTTGATCCTCATAAAGGCGGTTTTTTAGGGGGACTTTTTTGTTCAGAACTCCTTCTGCATTCCACTGCAGAATGTTGAGTGTTCTTGGTGTTTGGTCAATAGCTTTTGCCCTTTCCCTCTGTACCTTGACTCCACAATTCAGGGGAAGGTGACCACCAGTAGTATTGGTTGGACCCCTTCGAGGTGTGGGGGTCCGGCACTCTCGCCGCCTGGCGGGACTCCACGGGACGAGCACCACAACGCTTAAATTGTATTCGTGACATCTTCATTAGGCGAAGTACGTTGCACTGTTTCGTTGAGCATGTAGCCCAGTGCATCCGATTTCAACAAGTGTTTCTGTAGGGTTGCGTTCCTTAGCCCTTGACTGTCCCCAGCCTACCTGCAAGGCAGCAGGTGGTTTGAGATCAGAGTTTTCCTTCTCCTAGACGAACTGCCTTCCAAAGCTTACGAGCTTCATCTACCCGGGATTTTAACCCATGCCTGGGGTTTGGGTTGATGCTGGCCAGAGCATGGTCCACTCACCGGTGGGCACTGCGCCTACACTGTATGGGGCCCCAAACTACTCCCGATAGACGACAAACAGTAAAGAATGAGGCAAGAAAGCATTTAACCCATGAAGTGGGGGTGGATTGGTGCAGACCAGAGCATGTACCACTCGCCGGTGGGTTCTGCATCTACACCTATAGGGTTCCACCCACTCCTCAGCCCATTTAGTCTGGCCCCTCACCCAGGACCTGTCCGGCTTGGGTGACCCTGCAAGGAGTAAAACTCCCGCCGGCATAGGTCCCGGGATCATTGGGGCGCTCAAGCTCTCCAACCACGGCAAGGTAGGCTTACATGTGGAGAGCTATCGTTTCTAATGTCCTTGAAAAACTATTTATAACATTTTGAGACGACAGGCTTATTCGTGTAGAAGGAGTGAGAGAGGAGCGACAGAAAAATGATACACTGTCACGCGTTGGTTTGAAACACAAATTGGCAGCGAACGCGTCGGGTAGTGATAACGTAGGGTAAAATTAAATAGAACATGTTTGAAACAAAACAAGCCGTAACCCTTTTCCGCATAACATGTTTGAAGCAAAAATCTATGTAAGGCCAATATTTGTTCGTTCTATAGTCACACAGTGGAAATGTATACACACACAGACAGCGCATTGCCTGCCAAGTAGTACATTTTATGACGTAACGGACTAGTGGTTTCAGTTTGAACAACGAGAGAGAGGGGAAAAGATGGAGTATGTATAGAAAAGTAGAAATTGACAACTAATATGGAAAATATATGGAAATCATAATTACAGGGACCATGGCCATAAAATTTAGTTAGTTTAATAGCATATCTTCTCCTGAGCAATAATATGTTTTAATATACAAAATCCTCCATGTAATAATCAAGATATTGACATAATACTAGATGTTCACGAACGGACTGACGAACAGACCCTCATGTTTGCATTCACTATTCATAACATTTTGGGGACGCGGTTTTGAAAAAGAGGCATGAGAGGGGAAAGTGAAATTTTATTGGTTAGTAATAGGAGGATAGGAGAAATATTATTGGGTGGTCCAAACTAAGTATATTTGTAGAGTGATATCCAAGACAGAATTACTAACAGACTGTGAAACACGCAGTTAGTTTGGAGTTTTTTTTTAATTTCAATTCAAAACGGGGGAACGCTGGATTTCATTGGCCAGCCTCTTTTATAATATCCCAAGCTTCCAAGGCTTGTCGCCATTTGTATAGAATCATTTCCAGACTCAGGACGTTGAGAATAGGAGTGTGACTTTGTTGTTAAAACTAAAACTAATAAAATAAAAAATAGTCACAGTCTAGCCAGCGGCAGAACTGAATGTGTGCCAGTCATCGTACCTGTGGTTTTATTTCATTGAATTGTGGTAAGGGGAATTAAATTATTATTATGTATTATTTGAAAAGGCAAAAGTTTGATACTGCCAAATGGGGAAAGTGTATGACATGCCTAAAGAGACAGTTTGGGTATTCTCAACTGATTTATGTTTGAATATTGCATTGTTGTAATTAATAAGTATTGTGAGACCAAGATAGAATAGCGAGCCTCAGTGTTCGAGGAACACTTATTAACATGCCTAGAGCGTTTATATATATATATATAGAAATAGAAGAAAAATCATATAGAAGGAGATGTACATACTCCTATTAAATTGTGTTGAAGAGAACTATGGAAAAATGACAGTGGTGTATCTGCCATATGGACCTGAGGTGTGGTCATAGTAGGATGTGAGTTCATATAATTTAGGGGCTGGTGCACTTTGTTTGCACACGAGGCTGACCCCAAAATCATATCATGTAGAGAGTTAAGTGAAATATACACCAGATAATGAAAAGGCCAGGGTGTCTTTTATGTTGCAGGGTTTTATTTCCTGTTACCAGCCGGTGACAGGAAACCTGAAGTACTATAAGAAGACAGTAACGTCTCCAGTAAAGCGTATTCAGTATATTATTATCAAGTGAATCTCTGAGAGCAGCAGTTCTTTGCAGAGACATACCATCGAGTTGAACCTTCACGTGGGAAATTAAAGGTGATGTGCCACAGTCTGGGCACTCTGACAATTTATCTGGAGTTAAATTGATTCCCTACAAATAAACTATAACTCTCAGGGGGATGATGACAACCACAGCTCCTCCAATAAGTGACTCACATCAATACTTAGTAAATAATAGTCTGTGAAAACACTTGAAGGAACATTTTAAGATTAATATTATTATTGTTGGGCCCAGAGTCCTTGTTTTTAGTTCACTATTAGTGTAACATATATTTTCTTCAGTTTAAAAGACCTATCCAAAGAAAGAGAAGGACAGGCACAATAAAATTGTACAAAAAATATTCTAAATTCAAACTTAAACCACAGACTTATTAAGTTCCTTATAGTGAGTTATATTGTGTTGTTTTGATGTACCATCATTTCATTGCATACCCTAGACACTAGCCACATCAAACATCACACATTAGAAATAACATACAGCACCGTGTGAGATCTCGAGAGGTAGCGTTAGGTCCCTCGAGAATTCATCAACATCATCCATTAGACTCAAGGTCTTACATAGCTTGACCTCACACGGTTGACACATACATAACAACATTCATTCTCTTTTACCATCATAACCTCTCCAGCAAAATTGAACTTTGCTACATATCTAAAGAAGCACAGAAAGCACTCATTGAAGGGAAGCAATTGGATCCAGAATAATAACAGCTACTTTTAAAACAGCTAAAAAGAAAATAAATGTAAATGTCATCCAATGTTATGCACCAACTAATGACAAAGAAGAGTCTGTGAAAGAAGCATTTTATACTAGACTACAGGAAATTATGGAAAAAGTAAAAAAAAAGAGACATCACAATTTTGATGGGTGACATGAATGCAAAGATAGGTACAGTCAACACCGGCTTTGAAGAAATCATGGGAAAACAGGGGCTAGGAATAATGAATGAAAATGGGGAACTATTCTCAAACTTCTGTGCTTCAAATAAAATGGCTATAGGAGGAAGCATGTTTCCACATAAGAGAATACACAAGGCAACATGGATATCACCAGACCACAGAACAGAAAATCAGATTGATCATATATGCATAAACAAGAAGTTTAGATCATCATTGCAGGATGTAAAGGTATATAGAGGAGCAGATGTGGCATCAGATCACCACCTTCTGATAGCCAAAGTAAAAATGAAACACAAGAGATATGCAACAATGCAAAATTATAGACAACAATTTAATGTAGGACATTTAAGAAATCAAGAAACAAGAGACAAATTTGCGGTCACAAAATACAACAAATTCCAAGTGCTCCAACAGCTGGAAGATGTAGAGAATACAGAAGACTATTGGCAGCAAATCAAAACGGTATGGAATGAGACATGTGAAGAAATACTGGGGACAATGGAACGACAACAAAAAGCATGGATAACAACAGAAACCATCAATAAGATAAAAGACAGAAAAAACAAGAAAGCAGATTTAAACACAAGCAAAACCAGAAGTTCCAAAGCCAAGGCTCAAGAAGTATACACAGAAGCAAACAAAGAAGTTAAAAGAAGTATCAAAAGAGACAAGAGGAAGTATATTGAGGAGTTTGCAAGAGAGGCAGAAGATGCTGCAGCCAAAGGAAATATGAGAGAACTGTATAACAGCACAAAGAGGCTGACAGGGAAATACAAGCAAACAAGTTGCCTCATAAAAGACAAGAATGGAAAACTGCTCAGCAATATACAAGAGGTGGACAGAATATTTTGAGGACCTTCTCAATAGACCAGCTCCACAAAACCCCCTGGACATCCAGCCAGCAGAAGAAGAGCTACAAATTAACGGTGAAAGACCAACGAAGAACGAAATAAAGAAAGCCATAAAGCTTCTAAGAGATGGAAAAGCGTCTGGACCTGATGGCATTTCAGCAGAGGCCATCAAAGCAGATATCGACACGGCTACAGAGATGTTATATAAATTACTTGGTAAAGTCTGGGAAAAGGAAGAGATACCAGCAGAATGGAAGGAAGGATATCTGGTTAAGTTGCCTAAGAAAGGAAATTTACAAGAGTGCACAAATTATAGAGGAATAAGTTTACTATCTGTAGCAAATGTAATTTTTGCTGGGGAGGTTAAGATGTTATACCTAACAAGAAAGATAGTTGTGTCTGTGTTAACTGTGTGAGGTCAAGCACATGTAGGTCCCTGACTATAAAAGGAATGATGATGATGATGATATATTGATCAGGGAACCTAACGCTGCCTCCCTAGATCTCACACAGTCCGTATTTTGATTCTAGTGGCTGGTGTATGATGTCTCTAGTGTCTAGGGGTGAAATGAAGATGATGGTACATCAACACAATACACTTTAACTCGCTATAATACAATGAATAAGACAGTGGTTAAAGTTTTCTTTTAAAATTTGAATGTTTTTTCTTTTTACAATTTAATCTGCCTGTCCCGCCAACTTCTTTTGGACAGGTCTTTGAAAATGAGGAAATATATTTACATATAATACTTTAACTAAAATATGGACTCTTTGTCCTATGAATATATGTTAATATAGAGTTCCTATAGGTGTATTCACAGAATCAAACTTTAATAGTTGTTAGTGATTGTCATTTGTTATGAGGAGCTGTTGTTTACATCAAGCCCCATATAATTCAATGTTATTTTGATAGGAATTATTTTCTTAGGATGAAATGTCAGAGGTCCCAGCTGATAACTTGTCACCTGGGTGATGAATGTTAATTGTTGGAGTAGGATCGGTTGATGTGGTATAATTCTGGTTACCACATTGATACAGGTATTATGGTCAACTCAAACCGACACAGTGTTGGGCATACAGGTCACCTTGTCCATAGAGTATTTAGGCCCCGACAAGGGACAGTGTTTATGTAGAATGAGAGTGCAAATGTACGTTATGCGAATGGGTGGTACTGTTCTGCAAAGTTGACAAGTAATAAGGCACTCATTCACTCATGTATGAAAGTCAATGATGTCTGGAACTACTGTTGATAATTTCACACATTTAATAGGACGCAAACTCTTGACGACACATATATAGTCACTGGAACAGTTTGGCAAAAAAACATCACATGCTCGACAAAATGGTCTACGACATCAAATATGCATTCATATAGAATGTGGATACAACAGAACATTCGTAGCTAGTCCCTCAGGGTTCTAGTTGTATAACTTTCAAGCCTAACTGACTGATCGCGTCACTTAATGTTTGTAAACGTTTATTATAAATGGCTCCCTGACAGAACCTCTTCTGTCGAGGAATTACAAGCCGTAAATCAGTAGGCTTAAGTGACGGCAATCTTAAACCACAGTAGTGGGTTACCATAGTAGACAGATCTTTGTACCATCGTCAGATAATAAGGCATTCCTGTTCTCCGAACGATGATCCGCTTAGGCAAAGGCGGGATCCAAAATGGCTTCTATCTCCAGTGAGCGTCGCTCACTGCGAAGATGCATAATGAAGCATAAGTAAAAGGCGCTGTCCATCATATCAATAATGCTGTGTAGATTATATGCATAATAATGCAATGTATATCATACGAATAATGGTGCAGCTGGCAAAATGTCGTCTCGAAAATAGTCAATCATATATACATGTGCAGACCATAACATGGCTGCAGATCTAGGCATTTGAAAAGGTACAGTAACTGTCTCTCTTTACCTTATCATCCTAGAAAAACACTAGAAAAATAGCCCCCGCCTTCCTTTGGCGCTAAGAATATATTCTGGGGAGGAACATAGACATAATAGTCACACAGACGATGTCACCTTCCAACAGAATTTCACAGCAAAGAACAAATCTTCGGACTTCTGTCCATACAGCGATCAGGATCCGCCCATCATCACGGAAGTCTCTCTCGACAACCACGATTCGACACATGCGCAGAAACGCGTGACCCCCAGAGTTCAACTCAAGATGGGCCGACGTAAATCTAAGTATTTCTCAACAAAAAGTGTTAACAGATAAATAAATATCTTTCTACATATATCTCTATATTCATTGCCTACAAAAGAATCTGTGCGTAACACTGGGATTCTTCGTAGGTCAAATATAAGTCAGTATATCAATGTAGAGACAATGTCGATCAGCACCCACACATACGCTCCTTCAGGCTATCAGCTGACAGCTTAAACTTTATAATGGAGACTTCACACCGACTCATCAGGTTTCCTGTCACCGAATGGAACAGGAAATAAAACTCTGCAATAAAAAGACATCCTGGCCTTTTCAACCTGATCACAACTTCTTATCCCTATATATACATGACGGTATGGGGTCAGCCTCTTGTGCATTCATGTGCTTCAGCCCCTAATTTATGACTCACACCATTCTGTGACCACACCACAGGTCCCTATGGCAGATACGCCACTGTACTTTTAGATAGTTTGCTTCAATGCAATAATGTGGAGTAACCACATCTCCATTTATATGATTTTTTTTCTTTTCTTTTGTAATTTATAAACGCTCTAGGCATGTTGAAAAGTGTTCATAGAACACAGAGGCTTCCTAACATTTCCAATACAAAATATTTATACAAAATCATAATAATATGCAACGGTCAAATACAGTTCAATGTGAGGACTCAATAATGTTTGCTTCCGGCATGTCCTTCACTTTTCCACAGCAGTATCTGACTTTTTCAGTTTTGATCAAGCATGTAAATACATAAAGCATTCTTACCACTTGTGACGAATTTACCGTAATACAACGTTAAAATATCTCCAAATATAAGGATAAAATGTAGGGATAAAAATAATGCGTAAGATACTAGGAGACATGCTCGCCCATGCCCGCATTTCCTACCGCCAGTCAAACTAACTTGTTAGACGTGCAGTTGAAACGGTTTACCCTTTGTAGACGGGAGGGAAACGGAGATCAAAAAAGGAAAAATATGACTGAACACGTGTTTGAATCTAGCAAGGCTAAAAGACGCAATTGGTAGTAAAAGAAAAAAAAATTTCACGTCACTAGTTGCCACACTGTAAGGAAATTGACAAAAAAGACCTTAGCTCTTATTCGAAACAGTCATTTCTTGGACGTTTTTCGATACTTGGTCCCTTTTATTTGAATTCAGCGGCAAACGCCGTAGAGAAGGTTCTCGAACAAATTTCAACAAAAAAAAACTAAACTTGAGAAAAAATATGTTTTTTCTTAATAATAGAGTTATGAATATAAAACCTAGCTAGTTTGATAGCCCATCTTAAGCAGAGAACTAATATACTTTCAATTATACAGACGGATAGATAACAAGGAAGATATTGACAAAAGACTGTATTGTTCATATCAGACTAGCGACTGTACTGTCCATACTGTCACTAAAGTTTCAAATTCTTGGCCTTGAGACACGCAAATGCAAAAATCAAGCTGTAATGTAAAAGAGGGGAAAGGTGGAGAATTGTGGCTAAAAATAACTTAGGAGGCAGCTTTGTGTAGGGTATTGCTTGTAGAACCAAGTGTGTTTTTGTGAAAAACCAAGTAGAGACAGACGGACCAACAGACAATAATACACACTTGACTGAGATCTGACTGAATTTGACTTTTGGTTGTAGATTTGAAAAGTTAGGGGGGAAGTCGGTGATTGGGCAAATGTAATCATATTAGCGGGACAGAGATGCGCATTTTTGCCATTTGATACAATACTGTCCAGGGACACAGTCGGTTATTGCCTGTGGTGTTGTTCCTAGAAGATAGTACATACATTTAGAAGGACGCCATCATATAGCCAGCAGCTCAGCTGAGTTTTGCTAGCAATTAACTGTGTTCTCAATTCTGAATTCTGGTAGAATGAAAGTATTTATTTTGTACATTTTAATATTTCGAGTGACTGATACTGCCATATCATATAAAATGATTACGACAAGTAAGTGTTCGCTCTAGGTCCCCAGCCCAAGTTCAGGGTCTAGAGACAAACAAAATATATGGACGCCTAACTAAGACTTGGAAGGCGGATCTATTGTTGAGATCAGTGGGAACATATCACCTATCTTATTGAATACAAGGAAACTATTGAACATATCTCAGATGCCATGCAGTCTTGGGGAACTAGTACTATATGAAAACAACTGGGTAAGATGTGCTGTGTGGTCAGAGAGATCTGACCCATTCTGTGTAGTGTTGATGTGTTGTGCTGTGTGTAAGAGTGGTGCAGTAAATAGATTACTGACACAGCGCACAAATTTTGTTTCAGAATTGTGAGTTTCTGTTGTGGCACTAGGGTAGTGCCACATAAGTAATCAAGATTGCACAAGCAGATGTGTGTGCAGCCAAACAGTGTGTCGGTGCAGTCTACCATTGTATTCTAGCTACCGAGAGGAGTGGGCCACCGGAATCCAGCATTAGATCTTCGCAGACAAGATGAGTGATTTAGTGGCCTGCTGAGGAGGATTCACCATACTCCTAAAGAATTTATAAATATTTCCCCTCATAAATATATTGAATTTTGGGAAAGATACATTTATTAAAGTTCATAAGACAATGGACAAAGCTTGTTCTAGTCACAGAGTGGGTGTGATGATACCACCCCAACAGCACATCCAGTAATAGTTTCCCAGAGACATTAGAAATATAATTAATATTAACCAGTCTGATAAAATACTTATGTACACACATTCCATTTTATTATGCCATATATATATGCATTCCATTTATAACTCCATAACTTTTCATATGTTCTGACTAACTAAAACATTGGTTCAGAACAAATAAATTTACAGAAAATTTTAATATTTAAACTAAAACAGCCTGAGTTAGTTCAGTGTGTTATAGAAGATTATTAATATTATTACACTTATTAATTATCTGTGTGTGTTTGTATATTTTACTACAACACATTACACTTCAGTACCCTAGACTTTTTAACGCAGCTACATTCATAATAGTAAAAAAGAGATGTTTGAGGTCGTAAGTGGTAGTACGAAGGGCCTTCTGTAATTCACATCTACATTTATCTCAGGAGCCTTCACAGCTGACCTCATACATTACACTAGGTAATACAACAACCATACAATACCATCAAAAACCACTACAAATATTGGGGTCTTGTCCAGGGATAATTAGTTTATCATAAATATTAGAATCTCCTGGTGGGAGAATTAAACCAGTGGGGACAGATTGTAAAAATTTAAAAAGTGTCCCTTAAAATAAAAGAGGAAAATAAAAGTTGGTGAATCTTCACAGCCAGTGGTAGTTAGTTAATTTATTAAATAATTAGAATTACCTGTCATTAGATAATTAGAATTACCTTAAGCATTAATTAGTTAGATTTACATTGGTCATTGTTATTTGGTATGATGGCTGACCTGGCAAAATTTAGATCGGCTGCTGTGCTAACGGCGAAGGAAATGGGAATGGATGGTCAGGTTTTAATTCAGTATGTAACTGCTGAATGTGACAAGTATATTGAAAGGGAAGATAGGAAGTTAGCTGAAGAGGTTACAAATTGAGGCTGATAAAGAACTTAAGAGGTTGCAGATTGAGGCTGACAAAGAGGCAAAAGCATTGGAGGCAGATAGGGAGAGTAAAAGGTTGACTGCCGAAAGGGAGGCAGAAGATAAAAAGGCCGAAAGGGAAGCAGAAGATAGAAGGTTACAAAGGGAGCACGAATTACGACTAAGGGAGCTGGAATTGCAAGGCCATGCTCCTGAAAATGGTGCCAGCCCTTTTGCCTCAGATGCTACGCCTAGTCAGGGAGCCTCAAACTCAGCTATGGGGTTTCATTTAGACCATTTTGTTGAGAAAGACGATGACATCGAGGGGTACCTCAGTAGATTTGAGTTATTAGCTACTACATATGGGTTAGAGAGAGAGAGAGAGGTGGAGTTTAAAGTTATCACAGGGATTGAGAGGTACTTCTTATGAAGTCTTCGCTAAAATGAACAGAGAAGACCAAGACAATTATGACATGCTAAAGCAGGCTTTGTTATTAAAATACGAAAAAAATTGTGAATTTTACCGTAAGAAATTTAGAAATGCCAAACTGTTGTCTGGGGAGACATACCACCAATTCTCTGCCAGACTGGAAACCTATTTGGAGAAATGGACTGCTCTGGGGAAGACCCAAGATCTGAAAGAGATGATCATGATAGAGCAATTACGAGAGTCCATGGCTCCAGACTTGAGAAAATTTCTCATGGAACAAGGTGCAGAGAGGTTGGGGGAGGTTTTAAATGTCGCTGAGAGGTATCAGGCAGCCCAGGCAGAGGTAAGTGGCACTAAAAAGAAGCACATAGAAAATTTTAAAGCTCCACAGCCATTTAATAAATTTGATAACAGAGAACAGGGTAATAAAGGCAGGACAAACTTTGAACGGCCAAGAAATGACTATCGTGACAGAAACTCACAGTTCAATGACCAAAAATATAATGAAAGAAAACCGTTTAACCAAGGAAAAAGATGGTGCAAATGGTGTAAGAAAGACAACCATAACACCGAATTTTGTAGAAGGAAACCTTCAAACATTCCGGCAATGAAGTCGGGGACTCAAAGATTAAAGGTTAATCCTAATGGACAGCAGGAACCTTATCACCCCCCAGTTTGTGAGGATGTTATTGTTAATGGGGTCACCATAAGGTGCCTTTATGATACAGGTTTGGATTATGATTCAGTTGTGAAGTCTAGCCTAGTGGACCCAAGTCAGTATACCACAGAAACAGTGGAAATACAAGGGGCGACTAAGGACATACCACTCATGACACTTCCCATCGCAAGGATAACGGTGAAAACTCGCTATGTGGAAGGAGAAATCAGAGCAGCAGTGATAGATGAACCAATCTACCCTCTGATATTGGGGTGTAGTTACGTCTTCTTGGGGAATCCCGAGAGACCTGTGATCATGGCGACAGTGCAGACCAGGTCACAGAAAAAGGAGGAAGAAGGTGAACCTATAAATGCTCATCCAGAGGAGATGAGGAAGGCGCAGGCTGAGGATAGGACACTCAAGCCATGTTTTAAAAAATTGCCCAAATGCCACACACCTCCAAGCAAGGGAGAGTACTTTATGAAGAACAAATTATTATATAGGAAGGCCGGAACTGGAACAAATGGTCACAACCAGCTGGTTCTTCCCACTTCATATAGGGATAAAGTGATGGAACTCGGACATGCGATTCCCTTCAGTGGTCACATGGGGATCAGCGCCACAGGACAGCGTATAGCTTGTCATTACTTCTGGCCAGGGATAACGCAGGATATAAAAAGATATGTCAAATCCTGTCCAGAATGTCAAAGGGTAGCTCCAAAGCATTGGACTGCTCCTGCAACTCTAGGGGAAATGCCCATAGTGGGAACACCTTTTGAGAGGGTTGCAGTGGATATTGTGGAACCTCTCACTCGGACCAAGAGGAGGAACAGTTACATCCTTACTCTGGTGGACACTTGTTCTATGTGGGGAGAGGCGGTAGCCCTGCCATCAATTGATTCAAAACATGTAGCAGAGGCACTACTTACAATATTCACAAGATTAGGATTCCCGCATCAAATCTTGACTGATAATGGCTCACAGTTCAAGGGGAAACTAACGGAAGAAGTTTTTAAGCTATTTCAAGCCAGACACTTTCATTGTAGTCCGTACCATCCGCAAGGGAATGGCCAGGTAGAGAGGTTCAATGGGACTCTCATTTCTATCCTGAGGAAGCTGGCACACGAAAAACCGCATCTGTGGGATCAATTCCTGCCCGCCGCGTTGTTTGCGTATCGGGAGGTACCACATAGTTCAACCGGGATGGTTCCCGCAACTCTGCTATTTGGGAGGCCAATAAAAGGTCCATTGGAAGCATTATTAAGGACCTGGACAGATGAGAAAGCAGAAGAGACTGTTACCTCATCGTATCAATATGTGAACGAACTGACCACTCGTCTGAAAGCTGGATGGAAACTGGCAAATGATAATTTGAGACAAGCCAGGAAGAAACATGCAGCATATTTTAATAGGAAGGCAAAGGACAGAGAACTAACTGTGGGAGAGAAGGTGCTTCTTCTACTACCCGGCAGCCAGAATAAATTACAAATTGGATGGCAAGGTCCATATACGGTTCTAGAGAAGGTGTCTAGAACAAACTATAAAATTGACAAAAAGGGGAAGGAGAAATTTTATCATGTAAACCTTTTAAAGAAATATCTGGACAGACCACTCCAGGAAAGCACCCCCTTACTGACCTTGGCTATCGCAACTCAAATGCAAAAGGAACCACTCATCTCACATGAATACCCATTACATCCTTGTGAAACAGCCGCACAGGTAAAAGTCAGTAAGCACCTGACTAAAAATCAGAGGGAGAGAGTTCAACAGGTTCTGGAGGAACATACAGATGTATTAACAGATAAACCAGGACATACAAATTTGCTACAGTATGACATGAAACTGGTAGACTAAAACCCAATCTGTATGAGAGCCTATTCTATTCCGTTCGCGAAGGAGAAGGCATTGAAAGAAGAAATAGATTATTTGTTGAAGGAGGGGATTATTTCACACAGTGAATCATCTTTTAGCTCCAGTGTAGTTTTGTTGAGGAAACCGTCTGGGGAACATAGACTGTGCATAGATTACAGGAAACTGAATGCTGTCACAGAAGGACAAGTGGATCCATTACCAGACACAAAACAATTATTTGCCAGATTAAACAAGGCAAAATACTTTTCGAAGGTGGATCTTAGTAAAGGCTATTACCAGATTCCAGTGAAGCCTGAAGTGAGACCTTATTTAGCTTTTAGCACCTGGGAAGGACATTATGAATTCAACATGCTACCATTCGGATTGAAAAATGCTCCGAGTGTAATTTCAAGGATGATGCGCAAATTGTTGGATCCCCTGAATAACCCATGTATCACGAATTTCATGGATGATATTCTCGTCGCCACAGAGACATTTGAAGAACACATTAATTCTCTAAAAATGTTATTTGATAGGCTTAGGGAGGCGAACTTAACTGCTAGACCAACAAAATGTTGTATTGGATGCAAAGAGTTGGAATTCTTGGGACACACTGTATATCAGGGTAACTTGACCCCTGACCCCCAGAACTTGGAAAAACTGCAGAGAGCACCTAGACCACAAACAAAAAAGGACGTGCGATCATTCGTGTCGTTATGCGGATTTTACCAAAAATATATCAAACATTTTAACTCTATTTGTGCTCCTCTGACTGATCTGATTCGCAAGGGACATCCAGATAAAATAATTTGGACTGCGCAATGTGAATTGGCTTTTCAAGAGTTAAAGGAAAAACTCACTAGCAAGCCTATCCTCAAATTGCCTGATTTGATTGAGGACTTCGTGGTGAGAACAGATGCAAGTAATGTAGGCCTCGGGGCGGCTCTGTTGCAACGGTCATCTTCACCAGATGGGGAACTGAACCCAGTCGCTTATGCAAGCCGCAAATTAAATAAAGCGGAGCAAGGATATTCCACAAGCGAAAAAGAATGTTTAGCGTTAATCTGGGCAATAAAAAAGTTCCAAATCTATCTGTATGGTAGGACTTTTGTGGTCCAGACGGATCATCAGCCCCTAGTGTTCTTATCTCAGGCTAAGCATGAAAATGCTAGATTGTTGAGATGGTCTTTATTATTGCAACCTTATCAGTTTAGTATTGAGTATATCCCGGGGTCATTGAATGTCGGGGCAGATTTCCTCAGTCGGCACCCCTGTGATCAAAATTAGAGTAGTGGTAGGCGTGATGAGTAATTTTATCTTTGTGTATCACTGGTTTTGGAACTTGCCGTAGTGCATGTTCTCAGGTGGGGAGATGTGTGACGAATTTACCGTGATACAACGTTAAAATATCTCCAAATATGAGGATAAAATGTAGGGATAAAAATAATGCGTAAGATACTAGGAGACATGCTCGCCCATGCCCGCATTTCCTACCGCCAGTCAAACTAACTTGTTAGACGTGCAGTTGAAACGGTTTACCCTTTGTAGACGGGAGGGAAACGGAGATCAAAAAAGGAAAAATATGACTGAACACGTGTTTGAATCTAGCAAGGCTAAAAGACGCAATTGGTAGTAAAAGAAAAAAAAATTTCACGTCACTAGTTGCCACAATGTAAGGAAATTGACAAAAAAGACCTTAGCTCTTATTCGAAACAGTCATTTCTTGGACGTTTTTCGATACTTGGTCCCTTTTATTTGAATTCAGCGGCAAACGCCGTAGAGAAGGTTCTCGAACAAATTTCAAAAAAAAAAAACTAAACTTGAGAAAAAATATGTTTTTTCTTAATATAGAGTTATGAATATAAAACCTAGCTAGTTTGATAGCCCATCTTAAGCAGAGAACTAATATACTTTCAATTATACAGACGGATAGATAACAAGGAAGATATTGACAAAAGACTGTATTGTTCATATCAGACTAGCGACTGTACTGTCCATACTGTCACTAAAGTTTCAAATTCTTGGCCTTGAGACACGCAAATGCAAAAATCAAGCTGTAATGTAAAAGAGGGGAAAGGTGGAGAATTGTGGCTAAAAATAACTTAGGAGTCAGATTTGTGTAGGGTATTGCTTGTAGAACCAAGTGTGTTTTTGTGAAAAACCAAGTAGAGACAGACGGACCAACAGACAATAATACACACTTGACTGAGATCTGACTGAATTTGACTTTTGGTTGTAGATTTGAAAAGTTAGGGGGGAAGTCGGTGATTGGGCAAATGTAATCATATTAGCGGGACAGAGATGCGCATTTTTGCCATTTGATACAATACTGTCCAGGGACACAGTCGGTTATTGCCTGTGGTGTTGTTCCTAGAAGATAGTACATACATTTAGAAGGACGCCATCATATAGCCAGCAGCTCAGCTGAGTTTTGCTAGCAATTAACTGTGTTCTCAATTCTGAATTCTGGTAAGAATGAAAGTATTTATTTTGTACATTTTAATATTTCGAGTGACTGATACTGCCATATCATATAAAATGATTACGACAAGTAAGTGTTCGCTCTAGGTCCCCAGCCCAAGTTCAGGGTCTAGAGACAAACAAAATATATGGACGCCTAACTAAGACTTGGAAGGCGGATCTATTGTTGAGATCAGTGGGAACATATCACCTATCTTATTGAATACAAGGAAACTATTGAACATATCTCAAATGCCATGCAGTCTTGGGGAACTAGTACTATATGAAAACAACTGGGTAAGATGTGCTGTGTGGTCAGAGAGATCTGACCCATTCTGTGTAGTGTTGATGTCTTGTGCTGTGTGTAAGAGTGGTGCAGTAAATAGATTACTGAAACAGCGCACAAATTTTGTTTCAGAATTGTGAGTTTCTGTTGTGGCACTAGGGTAGTGCCACATAAGTAATCAAGATTGCACAAGCAGATGTGTGTGCAGCCAAACAGTGTGTCGGTGCAGTCTACCATTGTATTCTAGCTACCGAGAGGAGTGGGCCACCGGAATCCAGCATTAGATCTTCGCAGACAAGATGAGTGATTTAGTGGCCTGCTGAGGAGGATTCACCATACTCCTAAAGAATTTATAAATATTTCCCCTCATAAATATATTGAATTTTGGGAAAGATACATTTATTAAAGTTCATAAGACAATGGACAAAGCTTGTTCTAGTCACAGAGTGGGTGTGATGACACCACCCCAACAGCACATCCAGTAAAAGTTTCCCAGAGACATTAGAAATATAATTAATATTAACCAGTCTGATAAAATACTTATGTACACACATTCCATTTTATTATGCCATATATATATGCATTCCATTTATAACTCCATAACTTTTCATATGTTCTGACCAACTAAAACATTGGTTCAGAACAAATAAATTTACAGAAAATTTTAATATTTAAACTAAAACAGCCTGAGTTAGTTCAGTGTGTTATAGAAGATTATTAATATTATTACACTTATTAATTATCTGTGTGTGTTTGTATATTTTACTACAACACATTACACTTCAGTACCCTAGACTTTTTAACGCAGCTACATTCATAATAGTAAAAAAGAGATGTTTGAGGTCGTAAGTGGTAGTACGAAGGGCCTTCTGTAATTCACATCTACATTTATCTCAGGAGCCTTCACAGCTGACCTCATACATTACACTAGGTAATACAACAACCATACAATACCATCAAACACCACTACACCACTAGTTCAAAGAAATATGTCACAAATAACGTTGACTGGCAAAGAATATGGCCTCAGTTTTGCTCTGCCCCGTCCAGATAGTGAATTAGTATTTAATTTTACAAGCTATCACATCTGATCTCAACGTAAGTGTTTGAATAAATTTTCTAGTCAAATGGCCACGAGACCACTATGCCTTTTGCCAATATCTATTAGAGCCGACCAATGAAAGCAGGCACTACTACAATTTTTTTAAAATTTAGTTTGAAAAAAAAAAAATTCCAAACAAACTAGGGTCTTAGTCCATTGGTCAGTCCACGTTAGTTATGCCCAATAGAAAAAGATGTTTCGTTTTAGTTACATTTTTCCTATCTCTCCCCTTTTACTCCTATACTCTTATACCAACTAATAGAATTTGAATTTCTACAACGCTTCTATTTTTAAACTAGCGTCCCCACTAACGTTATATATAACGAGCAAGAACAACAGTCTGTCCGGTCAAGCGTTCCTTAGACATTTAGTATTTTCTCAATAACTTGGCTAATACTTGGACTACCATATTTTTTAAAACATATTTTTGCTCAGGGGACTCTAAGCTATAATACCATATGATTTTTATGGTCAGTTTCAGTATGGTTTAGATTTTGGGACTGTCAATCGTCAAATATAAATTTTACACAAGTAGGCCATCTTCCCTCCCTGTCTCTAACATTTTCCTCACTATTCAAATAAACCAACTAGTTTGAGTGACGTCAGAATACTACCTCTAGGAGCATCTGGAAAATTTTTCTGTTTTTTTGCCTCTGCTGGCTTTGCCCACAGCGTGTATATATTAAAGAGACCGCGTGCAGAACGAAGAGGGGTTTTTCAATACTTTGGTAGCGTTTTGCGTTAATATTTACAATCGCCTCATTCTTACTACTGTGAAATGTCCGAATTATTACAAATGTTAGTGTTAAAGTTAACATATTACGTTAATTCAAACGATGGCAAGTCGTTAATTACAAGCTTTTCCCCCGTTTCGTGCAGCAGATCGGCGAGATGTTAAAAGGTTTTTTTTTTTGTACGTTTTTCGAAACCGAAACTAAAGGGTGTTAGATTTTTACGGCGGGTCATTTTCTTAGCATTCCCACTGCACTAAAGGCATCGCCCTACTGGCAATGAAGATGAAACCAGTCAGACACCTGAGGGCTGGGGTATTTATTCATTCTAGGACTAAAATCTTACTGAAATAAGCGATTATCTCACAGATTTTACTACACTATCAGTGCCTGGAAAAGTATTAAATAGGATTATCCTTGAGAGATTAAAAGAGTCCATAGACAAGAAACTGAGAGATGAACAAGCAGGTTTTCGACAAAACAGATCCTGTACAGACCAGTTAGCCACTTTGAGAATAATAGTTGAACAAAGTCTGGAATGAAATTCACCATTATACGAGTACATCGGATTTGTGGACTACGAAAAGGCATTTGATAGTGTAGACAGAGAATCACTTTGGAAATTGATGAGGCATTATGGAGTTTCACTGAAGATCATTAATTTAATAAAGAAAACAGATGAAGACGTGACATGCAGAGTTCTTCATGAAGGACAGCTTACAGAACCATTTGGGATAAGAACAGGAGTGCGACAGGGATGCCTCTTGTCTCCATTTCTTTTCTTATTAGCAATAGACTGGGTTATGAGAACATCAACCACACACAACAGAAAAGGAATCCAGTGGACTCTGACTAAGCAGTTGGATGATCTGGATTTTGCTGATGACTTGGCTCTTCTGTCCCATAACCGTAATCAGATGCAGGACAAATTGAAAACATTCGATGAGAGGTCACAGCAATTGGGTCTGAAAATACACAGGGAAAAGAGAAAGACAATGATAATAAATGCAGGTAATGAAAACAGGGTTGAACTTGAAAAAGCACCAATACAAGATGTAGAATCGTACACATATCTTGGCAGCAATATAGACAAAGTTGGAGGGACAGACAGTGATATCAAAATAAGAATACAAAAAGCAAGAGGAGCTTTCATTGTATTGGGAAATATATGGAGATCAAGAGAAATCGGATCCAACTGATGACAAGAACTAGACAAGTGCCAGTGGAACAAGAGATGAGAAGAAGACGATGGCGATGGATAGAACACACACTGAGGAAACCTGTTGATAGCATTACAAGGCAGTCCTTGTTCTGGAACCCCCAGGGCAAGAGAGGCAGAGGTAGACCAAGAAGCACATGGAGAAGAGAGCTGGAAACAGAGATTAAAATGATAAGGTGAACGTGGAAGGAAATTGAGAAGATGGCACGTGACAGGAGGACTTGGCATGTGTTTGTTGAAGGCCTATGCTCCTTTGGGAGTGGAGGGTTATGAATGAAGAATAAATCTGCAATGTTGTTTCTTGTATAAACTTTACCGTCTTTTGTAGTTCATACAGAGGTCCGTATAGTTTTGTTTCCAGTGTTGTTTTTCTGGGCCAGTGGGTTTACCTCAATATATCATATTCGGGGCAGTCTTGAAGTATGTGCTCTGCAGTCTGGGGTGCCCGTCCACATGTACACAAGGCTGAATTGCCAATCTTAAATTTTTTATACATGTGGCTGCGGAGTCGGTTGTGTCCTATTCTGAGGCGCAGAATGACAATTTGTTCTGATCTGTTCATAGCTTGGTAGTCGTCCTGCGTTGTTGTTGGTGGCTTTCTGACTGATTTGATCATCTTTTTCTTCTGATGGTACGTAACTGGTACATCCGGTTGCTCGTCTGCAGCACCTTCTTTAGCCAGTCGGTCTGCTCTCTCGTTTCCTGGTATTTCACAGTGAGACGGTATCCACTGCATGGCGACCTTACGCTGGTTGCACAGTTCAGACAGTAAGGCTTGTATACCTGGTAATTTTGTGGACTGAAGTGCTTGAAGTGCTGATCTTGCATCTGTCAGGAATACCACAGGCTGTGGACCGAGATTGGTGTTCAACAGTTTCTCGGTTGCCACCTTGATTGCCTGGATTTCTGCATCATAGTTGTTACAGAATTTTCCCGTTGGTACTCTAACCGTATTTCTAGTGTTGTTTGTGTATTCTATGTACACTCCTGCTCCTCCATTCTTTACTGCATTTTGTGCTGACCCATCCGTGTATACTCGGACCCAGAGGTCCTGTGGGTATTCATCATCCAGGAAACTGAGAGTGACTGTCCTACTTTGCACGCTGTTCTGTTCATCCTTGTCGAGAATTCCTTTCACTTCTGTCTGGATGTATACTGGTAGTCCAGTGGGTTTGTTCTGGCACAGACTTTAGGGGGCTGTCAACTTCAGGCAAGTCTACGAAGTCGTTTGGCCTGGTGGATAAAACTGCTTCTTTCCAATCGCCCCATTGCTGTTTTGGAATCTGTCCTTCATTGGATGGCTCGGCATACAGAGGAACTTTTCTGCCTGTGTTAGCACTTTCGTGTCTCTGCGTTCTCACAGTGCTTGTATCCTCCCCATTTTCTCAAATCTCCACTATAGGCGTTGATTTCATTGCCCCCGTGATGACTCTAAGCGCCTGGTTTTGCACATTATCTAGCTCTTGTAATGTGGTGTTTGATGCTGGACACCACGCAGCTGACCCATATTCCAGGTGTGGTCGTATGCCCTGCTGGTAAACTTTACTAAGTATTTTCCCGCTGGCTCCCCATGTGGTTCCACTTAGTTTTCTCAAGATAGCTAGCTTCCTCCTGGCCTTTGTTGCTGCCTTGTTGATGTGTTGCTTCCATGTCAGCGTATCATCGAATGTAACTCCGAGATAGGTGGGTTGTTTATCTTCTCTCGGGAGCTCTCCATTTATCTTGATGACACCAGATTTTGCTCTGGAGAGAGGGTGAAGAGCGTAGTGCTGCTCTTATCTGTATTGATGCGGACACACCATCTATTTGCCCATGAGGTTAAGGCATCTATAGCTCTTTGTAGCAGTTTGGTGGCCACTGTTGCATGCTCATCTGTGCACCATATTACCAAGTCATCAGCGTGCATTGCCACTTTCATTCCACGTGGTAGTTCAGCAACTAGGTCGTTGATGTAGACTAGGAAAAGTGTGGGGGACAGAACCCCTCCCTGGGGGACGCCATGACGCAGTAGAACTTTCTTGCTCTTGAGGCCATCTAGTTGTACTCGGGCTTTTCTGTTATGCAAGTATGCTTCCACCCATTTGTACATCCTGCCATTCACTCTGCAATTTCTCAGTTTCTTCAAAAGCCCTTATTTCCAACCCTTGTGAAATGCTTTCCTTAGATTTATCCATGCTGCTAGTATTAGTTTCTTATCTTGGAACGCATCCTCAATCTCTTGGGAAAGGTAAGTTGCCTGATCTTCTGTAGAGTAACACTGTCTTAAGCCCACCTGCTGTGGTACAAGAACGTGTTTCGCTTTCAAGGTACCACTGCAGCCTGAGGTAGATGATTCGTTCCATTGTTTTTCAGAGACAGCTTGTAAGGCTGATTGGTCTGTAGCTGGAGGCCGTGGAACTGTCTTTCCCTGGGAGTGGTATCATGATTGCTTCCCTCCAGGTCTGTGGAACTCTGCCCAAGCTCCAACAGATATTGAAGATCTGCAGCAGCTTCGTTTTTGCTGCGGTTCCCAAGTTCTTAATAATTTCATTTGAAACTCCATCAACTCTTGGCGACTTTCTCATTTTCAATTTTAATATTGCAAGCTCCAGTTCTCTGAGGGTGATTAGCACTTCCACAACTTCAGGTATGGTTCCATCTCGTCCTGCGTTTTGTCGTTTCTCACGAATCTCCTGTTGCTTCTCTGGGCTAACTTCGATGTTGTTGTCTTTAGTAAAGGTATCTGCAAAGTGATCAGCTGCCTGTTTTCCTGTGAGGATATTTCCATCTTTATACAGTGCAATCTTTGAGTTTCTCCCTGTACCCTCATCGTTAAGTTGTTTTACTAGTTTCCACAGTTTCGTTGTGTCTCTTTCAAAGTTCAAGGACTCTATTTTCTCCTTCCAGCTTCTCCGCCTGGCCTGCAACTTGGCCCTTTGAAATTTGGCATTAGCTTGCTGGTAGTTATTGTGATGTTCTTGACATGGGCTGGTCTCTGCCTGCTTTCGAGATGTTTCCACGTCATTGTGCAGTTGCTCTAGTTCACTATACCAATATGGTTTGTAGTGCTTACGAGCCCCTCTAGGTATTGTTTCACGAGCAGCCTGTAATATGCATCTGCTGAATTCATCGACTACCTTATTGATGTCTTTGTCTACAGTCAGATCTCTAGCCAGTATACTGGTACGATGCTGGAACAATGTCCAGTCTGCCTTCTTGTAGTTCCACCTAGAGAGAGTGCTGCTCTCTTTGACAAGTTCATTTTCCACAATTAGGAAGACTGGCCGGTGGTCGCTGCCTCCGAGTTGTTTCCCAACAACGCGTGTGATGTTCCACTCCAGACCTGGTGAGTGGAATGCCAAGTCTGGTGTAGAGGTGGTGTGCCATGATCTCGAGTAGAAGGTTGGTGGGTCGATTGGCTGGTTAATCAGGATAAGCCAATTGTCATCCTGCCAGTTTTCAAGCTCCTCATCTCTCCTGTCCATGTGATCATAGCCCCAGCTCTGTGAGTGGCTGTTGAAGTCTCCGCACACAATCAGTCTTTCTTTTCCTGGGATTGTGTCTAGTGCCAGTGGGCGGTCGCTCGGACAGTAGTAGTTGAGCAGGTGGAATTCTGCACTTTATGTATTGAGATGAAGCATCTGGTATTCCGCTCCCTCCACATATGTTTCAAGCTGACATGCACTGATGCTATTTTTCACGAGTGTCAGTATTCCACCCTTTCGCCTGTCTATTCGGTAGGATCGATAGCACTGGTAGCCTCTGATTTTGAAGGCTATGTCTTAGTTCTTCTTTTCTTCTTCCTCGTTCGTCCTGAAAAGGACGCTGGTTGCGTTGTGTCTGTTTACACCGGAGCTGCGATATCTGCGCCTTTCGGCCGACACATCCGACTTCAGCACGGCATTTTAGGGACCGGGTTTGCCTTCCCTCTTCGATCCCTACTCTCTCAGCCAGACTGCAGACTGTTTCCAGGACCACCACGTGGAGGTGGAGTAGGGTCTTGGTCAGCTCTGGTTCGCTGACCCTGACGCAAGCAGTCAAGCTATGGGTCGCTGACTGCATTCTCTATTTCTGCATCTTTGGGTCCCATGTCTCGGTTGAGGTGGGTTTCTTGCAAGCAGCATACATTTACTTGCTCTTCATTTAAGATATTTTCGAGCTCTTATTTTTTGCTGTAGTCATCTTTTTTACTGTTGACACCTTCAGCATTCCAGTGCATTATTTTAAATGGTCTTTGCTTTGCATGGTCAGTAGCTCTATTCTCGTGCCTCCTGGCTCCACAGGGCAACTGAGAAGGACCTCCAGTAGTAAGGGTTGGGCCCTTCCGAGTCAGAGGGCCCGGCATTGCACCTGCCTGGGTGTCCGTCACAGGGCGAGTGCCATAACGTTTTGTAGATATATGGCATATTTCCATTGCGCGTGTGCGTGGCATCCTGATTGCTGTGGTGCGCCTAGAGCCCCTCTATATAGAGAGTTGCGCGAACTATGTCAGAATCAAAACCGAGGATGAACGACGTAGACGCCATTTTTGGCTGGACAATACCAGGGCTAGTAGCGAGAATAAGCATCGAGTAAGATGCCTAATTGTTCAGCTTTTGGCTGTAGCAATAGCTCTAGCAGAGGATACAGAGTGTTCTCGTTTCCAGCAGACAAGAAACTTAGATCGATCTGGGAATGCACAGTGAGTAGAAAACATTGGAAAGCTTCTATTCATGCAAGGCTGTGTGAACAACACTTCGAGACGTCTGAGTTTGAATTGAAGCAACTGGATGGGAAGAAGAAACATAGATGGAATGCAGTACCTACCAAATTTTTACACGGTGCACCTGGTCAGCACAGAAGATTACCTAAGATAAGGGGTGTTGTTGTAGGACACACTGATGCGCTAGGCCTAAACCATGATCACACTTACAACAAGAAGAAAAATTCAGCAACTGACAGTTCTATTGAAGACAATGTAGGAACAGATAGTGTTAATGACAACCACACGGACTCTTCAGCATCAGAAAATAACATGCAAACAGAAGTCATTAAAGATAACTGTGCCGGCTGTGTTGCTGAGGAAACATTGATTAAGACACGTAGAAAAAAATCAGTAAACTTGCAGCAAGTTTAGCTACAGAGAAGAGGCAGAACAATAGAATCAAGAAAAAATTGTCACGCCAGACAAATAAAATATTAAACATGCTATCTGAGGATCAGGTCCGGGTCCTTAACTGTAGGTCTTCAAGAGGAGTAAAATGGGGCAGTAAGACTGTAAAGAAAGCAATGCAAATTCGATCTGCATGTGGAGCAACACGTTTTAATATGTTGTTGAAACAGCATTACCCACTGCCTGCTATACGTACTCAGCACATTCAGATTTCTGGGGGAATACTAAATCAGATGTTTGATTACATGAAATTAAAGGTTGTAAACATGTTAGGAGTAGAACAGCTGTGCTGCTTGACATTAGATTAAATGTCAATTAAATCTGCTATTGAATATGATGCAAAAATATGAGAAATTCCTGGTCATGTCAATGCACCTGAGCATAAGGGCATTGCGAAAAATGCACTAGTATTCATGCTAAGTGGACTATCTAGCAGATTGGAAGCAAATTGTTGCTTTTTATTACTCAGGAAGGTCAACTAAAGGCCATGTTTACAAACCCATTATTCTGGAAATAAATGGGAACAACTGAGAACAGCAATAACAGAAGCAGCTGTAGCGACCACCGGATACCTAGTACATAAAAAGAAAAAATGGATGAGAGAAGATACTTGGGATAAAATACAAGAAAGGAAAACAGCAAAACTTAAACTACTAGCGGCAAGTACATATAATGCAGTTGAATCTTGCAAACTAACTTATAACTTGTTAAATAAAGAAGTGAAGACAAAAACTCGAAGAGATAAAAGACATTTCATCAATGAACTGGCCGTTGAAGCTGAAAATGCTGCAAGAACTGGTAATAGTAGGTGCCTTTATCAAATTACAAAACAACTATGTCACCAGCCTACTGATATGGAAACACCTGTTAAAGATAAATTAGGGAATCCAATACCAACAGAAAAAGAACAAATGAAGAGATGGGCTGAGCACTTCATAGAGGTGCTAAACAGACCACCACCAACAGTAACACCTGATTTTAATAATGAAACACCCACAACCACCTTGCCAATAACTTGCGATGAATTCACGCTGGACGAGATCAAACAAGCCGTTAAAAGATTTAAAAATTTTAAAGCTGCTGGAGTTGACGAAATTTCAGGCGAAATGATTAAAGCAGTTAATGACAACAACCTCTTGAGAATTTTAGATATTATAAATGAAGTATGGAGAGAAGAACAACCACCACAACAATGGAAAGACAGTATTATTGTAAAGTTACCGAAGAAAGGTGATCTATCAGACTGTAATAACTGGCGTGGTATATCTCTATTATCAGTACCTGGAAAATTATTATGTTGCATGATGTTAGAAAGACTTAAATTGCATGCTGACAAAAAGATCAGAGAAGAACAAGCGGGTTTCAGGCCGAAACGATCATGTATTGATCAAATATTCACACTAAGAACAATTATAGAAGAATCAGTGGAAATGCAATCGCCACTTATTATCACCTTCGTCGATTTTCAAAAAGCCTTTGATAGTCTACACCGCCCATCATTGTGGAAGATACTTACAATCTATGGTTTTCCAACAAAATATGTGAATATAATCAAAGCGCTATATGACAATGCAAGATGTTGTGTTAGAACAAATAAAGGGAATAAAGAATGGTTTACAGTAGAAACAGGGGTGAAACAAGGTTGTATTATGTCACCACTACTTTTTGGAATAGCTATTGATTGGGTTATGAGAAACTATACCCACAATGAACAATTAGGTAAAAAATGGACAAATGGAAAATTCCTGGGGGACCTGGATTTCGCAGATGATTTAGCATTCTTAAGTTCAACACCCAGACAATCCCAAGAAGCAGTAAATAATTTGTGTCATCTCTCGGTTAAAATAGGTCTCCAAATAAATGCCTCTAAAACTAAAGCTATGAACTTTTCTAACGAGACCTTTGATATCATCTTGAACGGGGAAAAACTACAGAAAGTTGAAAGTTTCAATTATTTAGGCAGTAAAATGACTCAGGATGGTGACACAACAAGAGAAATCCATACTAGAATTGCTTTGGCAGCTAGCGCCTTTAATAGATTATCTAACATTTGGAAATTACGATCATTGAATATACATACCAAGCTTCGTCTGTTTAATTCAAATGTTATCTCAGTGTTAACATACGATTGTGAGAGTTGGAAAATAACAACATCATTGGAGAAAAAGCTGAATACATTCGAGAACAAATGTCTTAGAAAACTCATGAACATCAGTTGGAAAGAATTCAAGACTAATCGACAAATAAGAGAAGACTCTAGGCAGAAATATGTCTCTGACTATATAAGGAAAAGACGATGGTCATATATCGGTCATGTCCTACGAATGCAAAACAACAGAATACCACTACAGGCGCTCACTTGGGTTCCTGAGGGTAAGAGGAAAAAAGGAAGACCAAAAGAAACACTCAGAAGAACAATAATAAGAGAAGGAAGAACGTTGGGCCTAAATAATGTGCAAGAGCTAAGAGGAGTGGCGTCACAACGAACAATCTGGAGAGCACTGGTTTCTGCCTTATGCGCCGTGTTTGGTGCTTAAAGAATTTATTATTATTATTATTAATTGGTCTGCATGTGGTAACTGTCACAAGTGACATGAGTGCAAACAGTGCAATGTGGGCCAGCTTTGGTGTTTGTGCTTCCAGAAACAAAACTGTGAACAAAATTGCACATCCAGAGCAACCAAACAAGTGGCTATATTTCCTAGCTGACACACCTCATTTGATCAAAAATGTTAAGTCTGCATTTATCTCTGGCCATGATTTAAGATTATCTGAGGATTTGTGTGTATTGTTAAATGTTCCTTCTAACATTGCAAATATACTGCCTGTTAGGGAACTGGTTGACTTACAAAGGAACAGCACCCTGAAACTAGCTCCACATCTTACTGATGACATTCTCTGCCCTGGACATTTTGATAAGATGAAGGTGTCAGAGGCACTTCACTTTTTCAGTATATCTGTCAGTGCAGGGATCCACTACATGGTAGAAAAGGAGGGCAGACCTGTGAATAATCTGACAACTGCTCGGTTCATTGAGGTGATATCTAAATGGTTTGATTTAATGTCAAGTCGCAGTCGTGTCATGGCTCTGACTAAGCAGCTTCCTGATAGGTATGCAAATGCTATTGAAATGTTACGACTTGTGCTTCGAATGTTTACAACGCTTTCAGTTGAAAAGCAGTGACCATGGAAACCATTTCAGACAGGCATCCTTTTGTCCACCACATCTGTGCTTGATCTTGCAGAGGACACGTTGAGTGGAAATTTCAGTTTCTTGCTGACATCACGTGTGAGTCAATACTACCTGGAAAATTATTTCAGCTCCATAAGATTAAATAATGCAGTGCCAACTCCTCTTGAATTCAAACATGGATTGAGAACTATCTGCTTGTCACAATTCCTCATGACTACACGTGGAAGTAGTTACGACGAAGATGATAATGACTTTTTACTTGATTGTTCTGATATGAATACAAAAATAGTGTGACGTATAATGGAAAAAGAGCCTACAGTAATCTGACATCGTATTGTAACCTTATAGCTGCTCTCTGATTTTCAAGCAAAAAATATGCATTATACCAACTGTCTGAAATTCTGCAAGCTCACTGTTTGTCCCGCCCTCTTTTCTTTAAGCACGGGCTAACGCTGTGTTTACTATCTTCGTGACCTGTCAGTCATAACAGGAAACAAATCACGTCTTAGTTTTACTTCTTTCCACTCACGCGAGCTCATCTGTCAATCATATAATAATCGACAGACAGGCAGCACGTGAGAAAAGCGGAACTGACCCCTTTGAAGTTTGTCCAGGGAAAGTCTAGCGATCCCTAAGTTTCTTTTGATCCTGGAACGGTCATTCTACAGAGAAAACCGCTAGGAGAAGGAAAGTCTTTTGATGTTGGACCCCCCTCCAGACGAGAACCGCCGGAGAAGACCGAAACGTAAGCCTTTGAACTTTCGTCGTTCGCTTCTGAATTTGTGTCTCACACTGGAGTGCGAATAAACGCTATTAGAGATGAAAAGGCATTTTCTGAGATATATACGACTGTGTTTTTAACCCAGCTATCAGTCGCCAGTCAGAATTTGAGAAGAAAGTCTAGCTCGCAGTCATAACCATTTTTTCCTCTGGATTCTATTGTTGTTTAAACACACACAAAATAAAACGTGATTCGTGAAGATTTTCATTCTGAATTTTCTGGTAAATAGTGCTAAGTGTTAGAAGTATTTTTTACGGCGATAGCATTTTAAGTTAAACACTTAAACATACAGTAAAATACTTCGCTTAGAATTTCTTTTCTTCTTGCTAATAAGGCAGATTAAATAACATAACGCGTAGCGATTTTCCTAACCAGATATTCAATTAAAATGTTAGTCCACCATCCGACCGCTAACTCACTGAGACGAGACGGTAATTATGTTTACAGTGTAGGTGTCGTACCGATAGGGTTGTGAGTTATTTTTGGTCCCGTCTGAGTAGAGTGGATGGTGATAAGTACGTGAGACAAAAATGGTGTAAGAAATAGATTTCACGGGTGAATAGTTTAAGGAGAAGATATGTCTCTGGAATGAGTAAGTTTCTCTAGTCCAGCCTATCTATACGACTATAATTTAGTACAAGACAATCTTTCCCTCCTCATACATAAATATAAGTTTAACTACACACACACACAGCTATGTGACAACAAGACACACAAACGTGAAAAAACTACGGTTAATTGGGTATGGGTCTGACCAACACACAAAATTAAGTTTCTTTTGTTGTTTATTATCATTAAACTTGACAACATCAAACATCTAAAGAAAGATCAAATAAAATCAGATTTACATACGTATGAAAATAACAGAATAAATGTGCCTCCCCCTATTGAGAAAAGAGCCCAAAACGTTAATAACCCAAAGGTCAAAGGTTAGCACTATGTTACAGAATAGACAATAAAGAAATAAGTTCCTACTATATGCTACCCAGTAAAGTAAACACGTTTAGGCAAATCCAATGCTGGTAAAGTTCCTGTAACAAAGAAAATATTCACTCTCTCTGCCATACAGTGGCCACTCAATCACGCTTACCTACTCTTGGTGATATCCCTTGGAATTACAATGGTTCCTGAATATACAAAATGACAAATGTATTTTCCCAAATTGGCCCCAGTCCAACCTCTAACAAATAAGATTAATGAGGTGGACGCCGAATTTGGTGGTTTAATTTTCCCTGGATGAACAAAATGTCACCGCGAATAGTTAGTGTAGCAAGACGTGCTCTTGAGGTTCACAGTTAAAAAAGGAGGAAAATACTTCCAGTACTGGGAAACATCTGGTTGCTAAAATGTTACAAATGATGATGATGATAATCCTATCTGCTGGCTCTATGGTGAGTGACGATTCTAAAACAGCGTTACTTTCTGGATAAATCCGCTTAAATACGACCGTCAGAAGTCGGGAGTATAAGTGTTCTTTCGTATACCCCAGTGGGCTAGTAAAAATTGGAAAAATATTGCTGGGTTTTGTAAGTCCAGTTTAAATTTACAAGTCAAAATGTTTCTCATGCATCGTTGGCTCGCAAATGAAATAGGTGACACACAAGCCAAGAAAAAGACAACATTAACCAATCAGTAAATGAAGAAAAGACCGCTAGTCGTATTGTGATCAGGTCTGCTAGGAAATAAAAACATTTATGGAAAAATGCTACTATTCTATATAGCTACATATATGTACACGGACGGGGACAAGACGATCTCTTATCCACTCCGTCAGTCCTGATTAAAGTTAAACGGCACAGGTGTTTTTCTTTTATGTCTACACTATCGGCCGTCGCTAGTGCTGTGATTTCAGGTAGGATGGAGGTATGCACTCTACCCGCCCTGGCTCGCGCTTAAACGATCAGCGTACAATGGCAATTATTATTCAATTATCCATACACGCACTTACATAAATATCGCCTGTCGTTAATAGCAATTAAATTATCGGCGTCTGTTGGTCATCGTATGGTAGTAAATAATAGGCACTTAATATAAATACGCAAAATGAAATATAACGTGAATTCTTTTATGTCACTATCAGTCGCGCCTAGCATAAATCAGTCAACTAAAACCATCTGTTCTTGTGTGAGAAAGCGGGTGGTAAAAATTAGCATTATAACTGAACATCTGGTATGAAATAGCTACGCGTTATTTTATTTCACTGGTTGTAACAGCTAGAACTCTAAGTGAATTATAACGGTAAAAACTTAACACTTTAACGCTAATTTCTATTACCAGAAAATCAGAATGACAATCCCTACGAATGCTATTAACACATCTTCCACAATGGTTCTAGAACTGCGTGCTTAGACTATTCAAAAATTCTGAGTGACAACTGATAGCAGGTTTAAGAAACCACAGTTTATATATCATCATGGTTCTCTGATCTATAGATGATGCTACTTTTCACACTATTGTGTATACCAGAGAATCAGAAACATGAGTTCCCCAGATAAATGTTTACGGTCGGCCTTTTTCAGGCGTTAGACCGCCATCAAAGACTTAAATCCGTGTAACGCGGGGTTCTCTCGTAGATTTTGCCCGCTTCTGAAGATCAAAGAGCTCGGGGTTTCCCTGCCTTCCCTCTGTGTACGAACTTTAAAGGGGTACTCGGGGAAAGATTTTTGCCCGTGAGTCTACTTTAAAAGGTCGGGTGTTATTCACGTGCGATCTGTCAGAAATACGATGATTGACAGATTAGCTCGCGTGAGAAACTTAGGTAAACAAACCTGATTCGCTCCCTGTTATAACTGGCAGGTCACGAAAGTTTGTAAACCTTGTGTTAACTCGAGTTAAACACAGAAAAAGAGGTAGGACTAGAAAGTGAGTAAACACAGATTGTAAATGCATGGTTTTGCTAGCAAATCATAGAACGCTAACGGGATTTCAAAGGCTGTCAGATTACTGTAGGCTATATTTTCATTATACGTCACAGTAGGCAGATAGTAAACCAGACCAGACCGGTTACGTGACAGCCTGTTGGAGGAAAGGATATTTGTTTATATTTCATTGGAAATCGGTGTTATTATAGTGTTATTTATAAATGCCATACGACAAATCAACAGACACCAACAATTTAATAGCACTAAAGTATAGGTGATAAGCTGTACGTGGCACATTTATGAGGAATAAATAATAAATAACACTGCGACAGACTTGCCAGCCACGAGAAGGGGGCGGGAGAGTTTTTATAGGCTCAGCCTGACCCAAATCTGCGGCAAGCGAAATCTACGTGTAAGGCATAGGAAAACCCCGCGTATCTTTTAGATTCATCCGGATTGACAGAGCGGACGAGAGACTATCGTGTTCCGTCTATATATATATATACGAGGGAAGGTCAAAAAGTAATGTCTCCTATTTTTTATGTATGTAAATACTGCATCGGTGTGCAATTTGTAAATTTAGCAGGATTCCTCAAACACTCTTCTGCACTGTATAGCATTACCAACCTGTTTCAGTAACAGGTGGCACCACTGTAACAGTTTAAAAATGGCTGCCAAAGACGTTCGGTTAAAACAACATTATGTCATAGAATTCCTCAATGCTGAAGGCGAGACCCCAATTCGCATCCACGAACGTTTAAAGAATGTTTATGGAGATTCAACAGTGGATGTTAGCACTGTCCGACGTTGGGTACATCGTTGTGACGAAGCTGAAGTTGGTCAATCCTCAATAGCTGACGCAAAGCGGACTGGCCGTCCGTCTACCGCAGTGACTCCACACAACATTCATCGAGTTGATGGCATCATTTGTGGCGACCGTCGGGTAACACTGGATGAACTTTCTTCCATGTTGTCCATTAGTAAAGGCAGTGTCCAGAACATCATTAAAGACCTGGGTTATTCAAAAGTTTGTGCATGGTGGCTACCCAGAATGTTGACAGACAGACATAAAGAAACAAGGAAAACCATAGCCATCAACCTCCTGCACCGTTACAAAACTGAAGGAGAAGAGTTTTTATCGAATATTGTGACAGGTGATGAGACTTGGGTTCATTTTTTTAACCAGAATGGAAGAGGCAGTCAATGGAATGGCATCTTACAACATCACCGACAAGAAAGAAGTTCAAAAGTTCACCATCTGTAGGGAAAGTTATGGCCTCCGTGTTTTGGGATGAGAAGGGTGTGATTCTTCTCGACTTCTTGGAACAGGGAAACACGGTGAATGCAGACTGTTACATCGAAACTTTGAAGAAGCTTAGAGGTCGTCTTCGGCGACTTTACCCATTAAAAGATCAGAGAACTGCACTACTGTTGCATGATAATGCTACGTCACTCACCGCTAAACGCACCATTGATGCTTCTTCTTCTTCTTCTTGCGATCGCATCTTTGATGATTACACCGTCAGACGAGTTCTCATGATGAATTCGACTGTTGTTTGAAGTTCCTCTTTAACTCCATATAGCTTTGAGTTTAGTGTTGAGTCATTGGGCCAGTATATCTTTCTTAACTGGTCATACAGAGGACAGTCCTGTAGAACATGCTCAGCAGTTTGTTCGTTTAATCCACATGTGCACAGTGGTGAAGCAGACAATCGTAGCTTGTGCATGTGTTTATTCAGTTTGTTATGCCCTGTCCTGAGTCGAAAAATAGTTGTCTGTCCCTGCCGGTCGAGAGTGTGATAGTCGTCTTTGGGTTGGTTCTGTTCTCTTCTGATAGTCTGGATAGCTCTCTTTTTCTCAAAGTATGTGACTTCATTATCTTCTTGTTCACATTCTCCTCCCTTTTTTGCAAGTTTATCTGCCTTTTCATTTCCGGGTACACCACAATGAGATGGTACCCACTGAAGTATGGTTCTCTTTTTGGCAGCTACCTTGTTTAGTTCATTTCTCAGATGCGGGAGTTTACCACCCTTGAGAGCTTGCAGGACAGACAGTGCATCTGTGAGGATGACTACCTGGTGGCAGTCAGAGTTGGTGTTATAAATCATATTTGCAGCTTGCTCTAGAGCTTGAACCTCAGCTGTATAGTTGGAACAGAATTTACCAGTGGGAATGTGCCTAGTCTCATAGTGGTTGTCAGGATATGAGATAAAGATACCGGCACCTCCATTCCTAACAGCATTAGTTGCTGATCCATCTGTATAGGCATGTATCCATGATTGATCGGGATAGCTTTCTTGGATCATACTCAATGTAGCAGTTCGTTTTTGCAGATCATTATACTCACATCCACTTGTGAGACCACTGACTGTTGTATTAATTTGGAGGGCACTGCTGGCCTGCTCCCATGGAACAGGGTATAGGGTGGGCTTCAGTGGTGTTGTCTTCATGGATAGGTCTTCTTGATGCTGTCTTATAAGTCTTTTCCCCCGATGCACAAAGCTGCTACGCTTTAGACGTCCCAATGCCAGATCATCTAGTCTTGCCTTCATTGGGTGCATTGGCATACTGTTGTACTTTTCCATCTGGATCATGGTTTTTTGTGTCTCTTCTATGGGACAATGTCTGTAATCCAGCAACCTTCTGCATCTCTGTTATTGGTGTAGTTTTCATGGCTCCTGTAATGAGCCTGAGAGCTTGATTTTGCACCTTGTCCAAAGACTGCAGATGTGAGTTAGCAGCTGATGACCATGCTGCTGAGCTAAACTCTAAGTGTGGTCTTATTACTCCATTATAAATCTTCTTTAGATTTCGTTCATTTGCTCCCCAGTTGGTACCTGCTAATTTTCTGAGTATGCCTAGTCGTCTTCGGGCCTTTCCTTCTGCATTTTCAATATGCTTATTCCATGTAAGCCTTTGGTCAAATGTCACCCCAAGATAGGTGGGGTAGCTTTCTTCCTTGATCACGGTTGTCCCTAGGTGTATGTTAGCTGATTTGTCCTTGGGGGCGAGGGAGAACAGTGTTGTGGAGGTTTTGTCTGTGTTTATTGTGATAAGCCATTTCTCTGCCCATGACACTAGCATGTCTGCTGCCCGCTGCATTCTATAATTTGCTGTGGTGACATTTTCATCAGCGCACCAGAGTACTAGGTCATCTGCATATAAGGCAGCTTTAACTCCTGCAGGGAGATCTTTCACCAGGTCATTGATGTAAACAAGGAAGAGTGTTGGGGAAATTACTCCTCCTTGAGGTACCCCCTGATGGAGCAACACTTTTCTGCTCTGCAGACCGTCAAGAGTGACTCTAGTTCTCCTGTTATGCAAGTATGACTGGATCCATTTCATCATGTTGCCTTGGATTCCACTTCTCCTAAGTTTTGCAATGAGGCCATCTTTCCACACCTTGTCAAAGGCCTGCTTGAAGTCGACCCAGATCGTTAGGACCTTTTTCTTCTCCTGGAAGGCATCTTCTATTGCTTGAGACAAGTAAGTAACTTGGTCTTCTATACTGTAGCATTCTCTAAATCCAGCTTGTTCCGGCACCAGGATCTGCTCAGACTCTAAATACCATTTCAATCTGTGGTTGACTATTCGCTCCATAGTCTTCCCAACACAGCTTGTGAGACTGATTGGCCGGTAACTTGCAGCCTCGGTCTTACATTTCCCTTTCTTTAGTATGGGTATTGTGATGGCTTCTCTCCATACTTGGGGTACCGTTCCTTTCAACCAGCTGTGGTTGAATATCTCAAGCAGTTTTGTCTTTGCTGCTGAGCTCAGATTTACTAGCATTTCGTTGCTGATTTTGTCTGGGCCGGGTGACTTTTGAAACTTAAGCTTGGAAATAGCCTTCTGTAGTTCTCCTAGTGTGATGGGTTCCCTCATTGGGGCAGGAGTATCTGTCTGTCCCATGGTTGCCAGTATTTCTTTTCTTATCTCTCTCTGATGGTCTATGTTAATGGGTAAGTTGCTTTCTGAACTGTATCTTCTAGCAAACAAGTCTGCAGCTTGTTTTCCTCTGAAAAGTTTGCCACCTTCATCCAATGTGATAGTCTGCCTTGGTGAGGAATGCTCTTCATTTAGAGACTTGACTAATCTCCAAAGTTTCCTGCCGTCTTTCTCAAGGTTCAGCGATGCCGTTTTAGTTCTCCAGCTTTTCCGCTTTTCTTCTAGCTTTGTTCTCTGAAACTCTGCTACAGCCTTTTTCCATTTGTTGTGAGTTTCAAGTGAAGGCTGAGACTCTGCGTCCTTTCTAGCCTTGTCCATAGCTTCCTGACGTTCTTGGAGTGTGCTGGACCAGTATGGTATGTAGTTACGCCGGCATCCTTTGGGAATGGTTTCTTTTGCAGCTTGTAGTATGCATCTGTTGAAGTCTTTTACCACTTCATTAATGTCTCTGTTCTGTACCTTGAGGGTAGACAGCAGCGTGTTCACCTGATGCCTGAATAAACCCCAGTTGGCTTTTTTGTAGTTCCATCTTGTAATGGCTGGGCCTGTACTGAGAGTTGCACTCTGGACAGTAAGAAAGATTGGGCGATGGTCGCTTCCCCCTAGTTGGTCTCCTACTTCTCTACTAATAGATCCAGCTATATCTGGTGTGGAGAAGGCAAGATCTGGTGTTGAGGTTGTGTGCCATCCTCTGGAGTAGAAGGTAGGAGTATCTGTGGCATTATTGACTAGGATTAGGGAGTGATCATCTTGCCAAGTTTCAACCTCTTCACCTCTGTGATCCAGATGGTTATAGCCCCAGCTCTGGGAGTGGCTATTAAAGTCTCCAACTGCTATAAAGTTGGTGGCTGGTACCTGTATAGAGCTGAGACTCAGGGGTTTGTTGTTCGGACAGTAATAGTTCAGGAGTTCTATTTCCATCTTGTCTACCTTAATCTGCAGCAGCTGATATTCTGCTCCATCCATGAAGGTTTTCCTTTCGTGTGCAGGAATGTTATTCCTTACAAGAGTAAGTACTCCTCCTTTTCGTCTATCTTGTCTGTCGGATCTGAAGCATTGATATCCCCTTATTTTAAAGGTTTGATCTGCTTTCAAGTGAGTCTCTTGGATACAGCAAACACTGACTTGCTTCTCATACAAGATGTTTTCCAGCTCTGTCTTTTTGCTGTATCCAGCCTGCTTGCTGTTCACTCCCTCTGCATTCCAGTGCATCATGACAAGTGGCACTCTGGGTTTCTCTTTTTCTGTTTTGTTTTGGTCAGTAGTTCTCCTCCGCCGTCTGTTGACTCCACAAGACGGTCTAGAGGGTCCTCCAGTAGCTGAGGGTGGGCTCTGTCGAGGCTCAGAGCCCGGCACTGCACCTGCCTGGTGGAGCTCCACAGGGCGAGCACCAGAACGAGATTTATTTGACGGTGTACTCTCCATAGAAAAAAAAAAGCGAGTTGCATGATACTGTGGTTTCCGGTGCGCCTTCTGGCCCAGTATCTACGACTTTAGCACCTGTTCAACGGGAGAGTGGGCTCATCCCTAATCTGTTTATGTTCCCAGTAGTAGACTATTCGCAAGCAGCCTGGGGGTGTCACTGCTCTGCGCGGACCTTGTTTACCGAGGCGGCGTCCGAGCTCGTATGGTGAAAATATGGTTGCGTTATCTTCAAAATAGCCCTGTCTTTCCCGTGGCTTTTCTGCCATCCTGCAACTTTGAGTTAGGGAGTTCTGAGCTCCAGTCTCTTTCCCAGGCATTTTATCCTGGCCTGGCACGCATACAGAGGACCCCACTTCTGGTTCTAAGTTAGCAGTTGGGGATAGGTGGGGTAGCACACTGTGCATTCCCCGTCATCCAGGGGGCTCTCCAACTATGCAGAGCTTGCACAATGCTGTGCTCTGGTTCTGGGCTCTCCCAAGGAATCCTCACGTCCTGCACAGAGCCACTTCCCGATACCCACCACCTGCCAACCCTCCATTGTAGAAATCTCCTGCATGCGGCCATCCAGTCAAGAGCCAGTATTAAGTCTGGTGCCCAAGTGATCCCCCCAAGCTCAGTGTGCAATGCTGGGTTCTCATCATGCTGCAACACAGGAGGGATTGTGATGCTCAGCCATCTCTCTCAATTCTGCACCGATAAGTGACATCGGGGACTTAACTTTGCCTCAGTACTGGGAGGCCCCGTTTCCGGGTACACCACACACAGCCAATTGAGGCAACGGTCGCCATGGGCGTGATAGACGACAAACAGTGAAGAATGAGGCAAGAAAGCATTTAACCCATGAAGTGGGGGTGGATTGGTGCAGACCAGAGCATGTACCACTCGCCGGTGGGTTCTGCATCTACACCTATAGGGTTCCACCCACTCCTCAGCCCATTTAGTCTGGCCCCTCACCCAGGACCTGTCCGGCTTGGGTGACCCTGCCAGGAGTAAAACTCCCGCCGGCATAGCTCCCGGGATCATTGAGGCGCTCAAGCTCTCCAACCACGGCAAGGTAGGCTTACATGTGGAGAGACCATTGATGCGATTGCAGAATTTGGCTGGACATTATTACCACATCCCCCTTACAGTCCCGATCTTGCACCTTCTGACTTCCATCTGTTTGGACCACTGAAAGAAGATCTTCGCGGACATCACTTTGAAGACACCGAGACCCTTAAACGCCAGTGATTTAGGAAAAAGGACACAAATTTTTACCGTGCGGGGATACATGCCCTTGTGAGAAGATGGACAAAAACTGTAACAAATAACGGAGACTACATTGAGAAATAAATTTTTGAAGTTCAGACTTGGGGCTACATTTCAATGTGAATTTTATCTGTTTTTGAATGAAATTAAAAATTACGAGGCATTACTTTTTGACCGTCCCTCGTGTGTATATATATATATATATATATATATATATATATATATATATATATATATATATATATATATATATATATATATATATATATATATATATATATATATATATATATATATATATATATATATATATATATATATATATATATATATATATATATATATATATATATATATATATACTGTGCAGAATCGGCGCTCTACCACAGAGTTGGCCGTTAGAAGAACCAACGTCATCATTTATTTTTAACATTTGTTGGCAACCAGAGGTATCCCAATACTGGAAGTACCCCCTCTCGTAAAGGGTAACCACCAAGGACTCTTGCATTTCCAACTATTCGTAGTAACACTTATATCCAGAAGGAGCACCATATTCGGCGTTCACCTCACTAGTTTTTGGGGGGGATGAACTGGGGCGACAGTGTAATCATAGTGAAATAGAAATTATGTTCATGGAATAATTCTGTTACCAAGGGATACTACAGACCTATGAGAAGAGTACCAGTAGGTAAGAATGAGAGAAGTGGCCACCGAATGAGAGTGGGTGGGGAATTTTTTATGTTGCTAATAACTATTTGTTAATTATGTTGTTGATGTTGTTTACTTGACTTGGTCTTATATTTGTACCATTTCTGTATTCTATCACTATTGCTAAGCTTCAACCTTTTTTTGGGTTAATAATATTTGTTTTGATTCTTTGTTTTCCCTTATACGGTGAAGGCGCCCCCATGTTTCTTTACTTCTTCTATCTGTAAATGATTTTCTCGATATTTTTGGCTAATTGATGTTGTAAAACCAGTTTAGTGGTAATAAACAACAAGAAAACTTAACTTTGTGTGTTGGTCAGACCCATACCCATTTATCCTTAGTATTTCACGTCTCTGTGTCTTGTTGTCACATAATTGTGTGTGTGTAGAGTAAAATATTCTTTCATTGGATAGGGAGGCTAAGACTGTCTTATAACAAAACAGTTGTACGAATAGGCTGGATGAGAAACACTTACTCACTCCAGAGACATATCTTTCCCTCAACCTACCACCTGTGAAACCTATTTCTATACATTCTCGTGTATCAGTCAACCATTACTCTTTATCTAGACTGGGCCCAATGAACCCAATAAACCTACCGTACGACAAATAGTTACACACACCGAGCAGCATGTTGATTTGTCAGATGTAGAAATAGAAATAGAAGCACAGCTGAGGTCCATGCAATTCATTATTTAAGTGGCTATTGTGTGAACAGTGTATTAAAGCAACATACTGCCTGTCGTATCTGCGTTGCTGCTGTCACTCAGTGTGCACAAATTACTGACATTTCACGACTAACAAAACATAAAGAGTATATTCCAGGCTCACTTGTTTATACCAGTGACACAGAAGTAAATCTGATGTTAAGAACTTAACAACTGATCCGTCAGCATGAGCATAGCTTTGCAACCATGAAAAACATTGCAACTTTACTTCTGGATATGACATTACAGGAAACAGCTGAATGCATACTGAGCAACTCCATGATATTAAACAAAAGCTGTTAGCAAAGTATATAAGTGTCAGAATTCACATTTACTGCAGAAATAAAAACAATGGTCTTAAACAGAATGCGCGAGCATCAATGAGCAGTAAAAGCCATTGCAGGATATCTCTGGCCCAAAATATGTAATTATATTTTGTTAAAACTATCTGTACATTGACGCATTTTTTATGAAAACAAAAAATGGTGTGATCATCTGGATCTAGTAAAACTGTCAGTGTCTACAACAGTCATTCACCAGTTTCCACATTTCAAACTAGGTAAATAGTTCAATTCGAAGGGAGTATGTTTTGCTAAGTGTTGCAATTCTAACTGAATATATGTTGCTAAATAGTGGAATTCTAATGGAATATAAAATTCAACAGAGTATGTGTTAAAAATTCACGCTACTGATTCTATTCAACAAACCAGTAAGTGAACTAGTTTTCTTCTGTTTGTTTTGTTTGCTGAAATAGAAAGAATAGTACAAATATGTGCTACTGTATTTGCATCTAATTTTATTTCAAATTATTAGTTAACCTAAACGAAAATGCAAATTGGATCTGAAACTCGCGATTGGGTCCATTTTCCTGCAATACGGGTGCAGCCGAAAATGGCGGCCAAATTTTAGTTCGCGCAACTCTCTATATAGAGGGGCTCTAGGTGCGCCTCTTGGCAATTTGCCTCCGTCTTCAGCACCTTGACTTGCTAGGGCAGACTGTGGTCTTGCTCGAGTGTAGGAGGGCCTGGCCAGTCTTGGTTTTTCGGCCGCTGGTGGCTGTACTTGAGCTCCATCTCCACGTCAAGGAGCTGGCCTCGATGGGGGAAAGGAACAGTAACTTTTGATTACTGTTAAAAATGCAGGACATTGATTCTCGAGTTGTTTACCTAGATGTAGGAAGGTTTGAGAGAATCACTTTGTAAATAATTCACAGATGCGAAATGTGCACGGAAAGTAAAACTACCTGACAACTGTAGAAGCAATGTATTGGGCTCACAATTTATATCTCCTGCAATAGGCAGTTCTAATATACCAACCAGATACCCCAGAAGAATGTCTGATGCTGATTAGTTTGAGAACCTTTCAAGAGAACTTGTACAGCCTTATATAACATATTTGAACTGATGGTGAAGGAGAGTTTTCATATATTCAGTATTATATCGACGTATAATCCTTGGTGTACATCGTTTTCTAATAAATATATAAACGATGGGTGTCCTCAACTGCTTGCAAGTGTGGCTGACACCGAACGGTACGTTTCATCTATATGTTGGATAATACTACGACTACTTCAACACAGGCCCCTGCAACATCATACTTGTTGTGGCATTGCTTTCCGGTGTAGGAGGCAGGGAGCACTGAACCGGCAACACGCACTGTAAGGGAATGCTACCGTCAGGTAGGGAACACTGGACAAGTGATTTCTGTCTAGGTAACAAGCACTTAACTCAGGCACGAAGCATTGAACAGTAATTCTTGCCTGAAAAAAATAAATTGCTATATCGCACTGCGTTGTAGTTATTATAATCCATTAGGCAGATATTTCCACCATTACTTCCTTTATAGGGCAAAATAACTGAGAGATAAAGAGTAAAGATTTTTTTTTTTTTTTGGCTTCAAATGGTATTCATTTATAAGTGTGTAAACAAATTTTATGAAATTTTTTAATTTCGTCTAAAAATATATTGTGGGAAATTCTTAAACAGGTATCGGTATGGTACGTGCAGTGGGTCTCCAAAGCCAGCAGCACATTTGGCAGACTATACACCAACGTCTGGCATCGAAGTGGCATTAGTCTACAGACAAAGCTGAAGGTGTACAGAGCTGCGGTGCTTCCAGTGCTGCTATATGCATGTGAAACATGGACTGTATACAGGCGCCACGTAAAGAAGCTAAACCACTTCCATACAGTCTGTCTCAGGAAGATAATGAACATCAAATGGCAAGACAAGATCCCGGATACCGCCGTTCTTGACAGAGCTGGTATCCCTAGTATTGATACTATTCTGATGCAGTCACAGATTCGCTGGGCAGGTCATGTAGTCCGCATGCCAGACCATCGACTGCCAAAGATACTCTTTTATGGTGAGATGCAGAAGGGTAAACGCTCCCATGGTGGCCAAAGAAGCGCTTCAAAGACACGTTAAAGACGTCATTGAAAACCTTTGACATAAACCCAGACACATGGGAAACTGCTGCGCAAGACCGAACTGCTTGGCGCACATCTCTTCGTAAAGGTGCAGCGGCATGCGAATCATCCAGAAGAGCAGCAGCGGAACAGCGGAGACAAGCTAGAAAGGACCGTGAAATAAAACCTTCACATGAAGCAAACATTCCCTGCCCACACTGTCCGAGATCTTTCCAGGCCCGCATCGGGCTCATCAGTCACCTTCGTACCCATAGACTAACCTAACATATTCCTAAATAACTGGATGAACAGAGTGGTCTTCATCACCCGTGATGGACGAAGAACAAGCAGTGGGATCATAATTTGGGCAGTAAATAATAAATATAAGGTGAAGGTGGTCCCATAGCAAATACTGCCGTAGTGAAGTGAAGTGTTAGAGACTTCACTATATTAGGTCCAGCATCGAGAGGCGAGGTGACCAGTTCCCTTCCTCGCTGCCTTTCCCTTCCCTAACTCACGAGCAAAGTTTGGTACCCAATTACAGCTGGGTAGACTGGAGCGTGTCGATACCGTGAACTGAACTCGGCACCTTTGCCGCGAGAGACCACTCTTTCAATCAGAAGCTCAATAAATATTTTAATAAATAAATGTGCATATAATTGTACTTCTGAATTTTTATTAATTATAATTGGTAAACTAAAATAAATATGTACGAAAGATCTTGGTTGTTATATCATAGTGTGTATACGAACAGACTGTCTCCGTTAAGGGAAAGACATGAAATAAGCTTTATTTAATTATTAATAGGCATCATACTGAGACGAAATGTCATGAGTAGCTGAAGTTAAATCTTAGTATTCGTGTTCAAATACCACATTTTTACCAGCTAATTTGAGACTGACTACCGTTACTAGTTTTACATTTAATAATTTATTTATAATGATAACATACTGTGTTATATATGAAAATGTGAAGAGATGAAAGCGCTATGACATTCACTTAAATTTAATTGATCAGTGATTTTTAAACATGCATGCAATTTATACAGTACTTAATGCATACAAATTTTAAAAATGAAAAAAAAAAACAAGTTGTACTTATCATTATGTATAATTCTTTATGGAAAACTGCTTAGGAGTTAACGACTTTCATTTTAAGTAAGTTTATTTTTACATAATGTAGGAAAGTTTCAGTTGCTTCTGATCACGAATAGAGCTGCTCTAACAATTTGAAATATGTTAGCAATTACTTTACATTTTACGTTCAACTTTCTTTTAAAGTTCATTAGTTCTCACGTCATTCAATGCTAGTTTCTTTCTTTGAACTTTCCTACAAAGCCGCGGTTAGACGTAACAGCCTCCTGTGGGATTTCGCCATACTCTGCATGTTAATTAGGTTATACGTGATAATAGAAAGGCTTGCAGGCTTCTTCGCTACGATTGTTGCATCTTAACAGCCCATTACCGTGTATGCGTCACGTTAACACTCATAAATGCCTCACACCAGCAGGCAAGTTAAGATAGATTCGCAATAAAACTTTATTAATACTCTTTATTTATACCCAGTAGATGCCTTACCAATTAGAAAAAACGCATTTATCATGTATTATTGCCTTGGTTTTACTGACACATGTAACCGCCATTGACGTCTAATAAAGTGAGAAATGTATATATTTTGAAATGTTAACAAAGCTGTTATTTATTTTATTTTACACATTAATAATGTTTTGTACTGTATTGTACGAGGGACGGTCAAAAAGTAATGCCTCGTAATTTTTAATTTCATTCAATAGGCAAGAAAACAGATAAAATTCACATTGAAATGTAGCCCCAAGTCTGAACTTCAAAAATTTATTTCTCAATGTAGTCTCCGTTATTTGTTACAGTTTTTGTCCATCTTCTCACAAGGGCATGTATCCCCACACGGTAAAAATGTGTGTCCTTTTTCCTAAACCACTGGCGTACGGCGCGTTTAAGGGTCTCAGTGTCCTCAAAGTGATGTCCGCGAAGATCTTCGTTCAGTGGTCCAAACAGATGGAAGTCAGAAGGTGCAAGATCAGAACTGTAAGGGGGATGTGGTAATAATGTCCAGCCAAATTCTGCAATCGCATCAATGGTGCGTTTAGCGGTGTGTAGCGTGGCATTATCGTGCAACAGTAGTGCAGTTCTCTGATCTTTTAATGGGTAAAGTCGCCGAAGATGACCTCTAAGCTTCTTCAAAGTTTCAATGTAACGGTCTGCATTCACCATGTTTCCCTGTTCCAAGAAGTCGAGAAGAATCACACCCTTCTCATCCCAAAACACGGAGGCCATAACTTTCCCTACAGATGGTGAACTTTTGAACTTCTTTCTTGTCGGCGATGTTGTGTGATGCCATTCCATTGACTGCCTCTTGGATTCTGGTTTAAAAAAAAAATGAATTCAAGTCTCATCACCTGTCACAATATTCGATAAAAACTCTTCTCCTTCAGTTTCGTAACGGTGCAGGAGGTTTATGGCTATTGTTTTCCTTCTTTCTTTATGTCTGTCTGTCAACATTCTGGGTAGCCACCATGCACAAACTTTTGAATAACCCAGGTCTTTAATGATGTTCTGGACACTGCCTTTACTAATGGACAACATGGAAGAAAGTTCATCCAGTGTTACCCGACGGTCACCACGAATGATGCCATCAACTCGATGAATGTTGTGTGGAGTCACTGCGGTAGACGGACGGCCGGTCCGCTTTGCGTCAGCCATTGAGGATTTACCTACTTCAGCTTCGTCACAACGATGTACCCAACGTCGGACAGTGCTAACATCCACTGCTGAATCTCCATAAACATTCTTCAAACGTTCGTGGATGCGAATTGGGGTCTCGCTTTCAGCATTGAGGAATTCTATGACATAACGTTGTTTAACCGAACATCTTTGGCAGCCATTTTTAAACTGTTACAGTGGTGCCACCTGTTACTGAAACAGGTTGGTAATGCTATACAGTGCAGAAGAGTGTTTGAGGAATCCTGCTAAATTTTGAAATTGCACACCGATGCAGTATTTACATATATAAAAAATAGGAGGCATTACTTTTTGACCTTCCCTCGTATATTAGCATTTAGAAAACCGAACTAATTTTTATAACCTAAACTTCATGAAAAAATAAATATGAAGATCACTGAAAATCAGATGTTAAAATATTCAACATTAAACGAAATATGACTCTTTTAAAAGCTTTCATAAAGATTCGTGTTTTTTTTTTTTTTTGTGCTCTTGTATCCTAATTCACAACAGCTACTTACAAGATATCTACAACAACTTGAACTCGATTACAATTAAACTTATTATGGACGAAAAAATGTGCTTCTGTGGTTGCCCGCACCGCGATTAAGTACGTTCTGGCCAAATAGAAGGTTTATTCCACAATGGGAGCAGATGACGTTATAAATTATTTTATTTTTTATATTGAGGTAAAAAATAGTTTGTAACGCTCTATTGGAAATAGTAGTTACTAAATAAGCAATATACATATTTTTAACAGATTAGACGTACACTGATTTTCGTTGGTCAGATCTATGTTTCGAAGGAATGTCATCTATCCAGTTTTACTTTATTAATACTCTTTATTTATACACTGCCAAGTAAAAAAAAAACGCAATTTTCATGTATAAATGTCTTGGTTTTACTGGCACGTCCATTTATCAATACATACAATACAGTATTAATTATATTTATATACGGGTTTCCGATTTTTTTTACCTTTAAAATGTTAACTCATTCCTATAAGTTCAGTGCTTCCTATCTAGCAGGTAAGGTTCACTGTACAGTGTCCGGTACCGACAGTTAGGAGGCACTGTAAAGTGTTCCCTACCGTTATGTGCGTCCTGCCTGCAACACCGGTCAACAAATTCCTGGGTTGTGCAAAAGCCTGCTACATAAACAGTCATATACATCAAACAGCCTCGACTGTTACAAGGGCTAGTTGCCAAGAGCCTGTGTGTTAATTATACGCGTGTATGTGTGAGCGCTTCTGTATACGTGTAGTATCACACACTTAGACTCGTGTAAGCTGCAAGGTTTAATACATGTACAGTATACTAAATGCCTAAGGGTCTCGTGTAGATATCGGAGGGTGTCACGGATTGCTTTCCCTGCTTTGCAGTAGTGGTCCAACCGTGACCAAAACTCAAGAGTATCTAATATTGGCTTCCAAGGTATCTACCTGCGCGCAAGATTACTCTTGGCAGAGGTGCAGATAAAAGATTAATGACACTTCTATCTTAAGGGAGCTTTCACAAGATATTTCCAGAAGTCACGAACAATGTTGCATTGTGCTGAACAATTGTTAACGCATTATACCTGGTCCGTCGCCTTTTGTGAAGGGTTTAAGCAATGGTTCTGGCCCGTTAAGCTCCCAGTTGGTGTAATCCAACGAATGCCCTCTTATACGTAATGGCTCTCTTTATTCAGTCATTAGAAGTATGAAATCAAACGTATGAGCAAGACTATTTAATAATTATATATATATATATATATATATATATATATATATATATATATATATATATATATATATATATATATATATATATATATAAATATAAATATAAACAAATATTTGTTTAGCTTAAAATAACATACAACTGATTTAATAGTCAATTAGTTCAACAAGTTAAAATAAGGATTAAATGGGGGTGAAAGGTAAATTAAAATTTTCCTCACAGATGTTGGGTCAATGTTCGTGTTTTGCTGTTGCCTAGACACACAAAAATTGAACTCCAGATGAGTCCTGCGTCTGTGGTTCATCAATTCTGTGATGGCGGAAGCCTTCTCCACACTCTCTTCCACTGTAGGCGGTTACGGTGGATGCTTTTCCCTCACAATAGCGGCGTGAATACCACAAATCGTCGGATGGCTTGTAACCACGAACTTTAGACAAATGGAAAGAAACAAATGCCTGCTAAGTACATTTGTTCGCCGCAAACTAACAGGCCCATTATCATGCGCTCCACCCACCAATGTTAACCTCTCAGAAGAATTAAATTCCCGAGCACACAGTGTAACTCAGGGAATATGATGAAAATTCACCAATATCCTTCTGGGTGTTAACTAGGAAACTGCGCCTGGAGTGCGTGAATAATGATTTGCCTGAATTATAATTAAAAAAGGTACATAAATCTCCCAAGATAATATGTTACACCTTAGGCACATATGATGTAATCATCACTCATTACTCATCACTACTCCGGTCGGAGTCTGGGGTCGCTCTGCTGTCGGGTTTTCCGAACGACTAGTCAGAAACAAACACCAGCTCTTGCAGTAGTGGTTCATGCATATACTATTTTCATTTGTTGAGGTCGCCAGCCTTGTATATAACCACTTAGCAAGAAACCTGTAGAATTTACATTAGTAAATAAATTGTTTACACTTACCCCAAAATTTTGGGAATACACAATCTCCTTGCACATATTTAGACTTGACACAGCTCTGTATTAGATGCTTCGAAATCACTTTGGTCTGGAAATTTGAGTTAATTCCTCTGACGACGGGTGTTCTGCAAATTCCTGGCCTGGGAAAAATTTTGTTTAATTCCTCTATGACTTGGTCTGGGAAATTAAAGTTAATTCCTCTGACGGCGGATGTTCTGTGAAATCACCCGGGCCTGGGAAAACTTTTGTTAAATTCCTCTATGACTTGGGATCAAATTTCTAAGATTCCAGTCGTGTTAGTTAAAGCTATGGCCCCTTTAGGTTTCCAGTCTTGTATTAAAAATGCGGGTTTACTTGTGAATTCCAATGTTGCCCAATACTCGATTTGTTACTTATAGTTGTGGAATTTCTAAGTCCAATGTCTCCTTTTTCTTTCTGGCTTTTATGAGTCGCTGATATGACTTGTGCGCTGCAGTCTCTCTGTGTGATCTGTGTCTGTGTTTTCATCACACTATATTCTCAGTTCTTAGTGCAAATCACAGATTGCACTTCCGACTAGTGTGCCAATAAAATACATTGTATATTTAAGCTCCTCAAAATGAACCAATCCTATCGAATCTCGTTCAGCACTACGTGGGTCGGGGCGTTTCAGATTAAAAAAAAAAATACCCTCGTGTTTTAAATATTAAATTTAATATCCACGCGTGACCTCTTACAGTGATGTCATATCGTTGCGTAAGACTTCCGGCTGCACCTTTCTGCCTCTCGCCATATTGTGACCATGTGTTCCTAGCGTAACGTCTACAAATCTTGAGTTTCCAGACAGATTATCTGAGATAATTACACACAGTGATGGTCTAAGCGGAAACAAATTAGGCATTACCACCTGTGTTTCGCTAGACGGATCTCCGCCAGATTAGCCACACAATATGGGGTTTTATTCATAGACCGTGCACAATGCAAGCTTGAATAAACAGGCACAGTCGCTTTGAAATCGCTGCCCGGGTCAATAAACCTGGCGTAATACAAACAGTCGAAAAGTGAAGTGTTATAGACTTCACCCTACTGATCCAAAGTACAGAGTAAATAATGGTGCATAAAATATGCCACATAATAATAACAGGGGAGAGAAAAATAAGAAAATATCACTCGCAGGGGAATGTAATACAAATCCTGCCGGAGTGGACTTGAGATCGCACAACCTCTGGTCCTTGGCTGGTGACTGACAGAGCAATCAGTGACCATCACGCTTGGTGATGTCTTGTGGGGAAGCAACAAACTGTCTCCACTTTGTTCGGTCGGCAGCCATCCATCGTACGATGTCCCAGCTCTGGTTCATGTTTTACATCACTGCCTCCACAGTTCTCCGCCAGGTAGCTTTTGGCCGGCCTGGCTTTCGCGATGGATAGACATGTCGTAGCACACGACTAACATGGGGTTATGTATATATATATATATAGCTGGTATCATGTAAAATAAATCGCTCTAGAAACAACCGTTGCAAGAGTACACATATGCAATGGTGCAGGCATTCTGCAAGAGGACCCAGCTGTAGCGCAAAAAGGGAAATGATGAAATGCTTTAGATGCGGATGGTGGTTGGCAGACGTGGGCTGGCTGACGTGGGTTGGCAGAAGTGGGCTGGCCTAACAGACATAAGGGTACACAGATTAACAAACAGAAGAAATCTTAAAGCTAATGTGAGCTGCGCGTACAACTGAAAAGAACTAACGAGCGAGGGAAAAGCAACACTCAGAGATACTAGCCAGACAAACTTTGTCAATGAGTAAACTAGACGATCTACTCCACCGTGCCTCACTCGCCCAGACATAGGTATCAGGTGGCCAGGGCAGTGAAATTCAAGCAACGTCGTCAGGACTAATTATTTTCAAATTGTTCTAATGGGAAAACGCCATCAAACACACGCACACAAGCGCAGACACTGAAAAGAAAAAAATGGAACAAACATTATGAAGCTAAGGGAATTGAGCAATGGCTGATGGAAAGGGGACAGGGTTGCCCATTTGGCTTTTTTAACGCCAAATTCCAGAAATTATGCTTTTTTTTAAGGTAGTTTGGCGTCAAAAAACTCGTTTGGCTTTTTCTTTTTACAAGTTAAAACTGCTTGTGAGTCATCATATTAATGACAATAATGGCCAGTAAAAATGTTACGGTCTTACAAATTGCATTTGCTTTGCATCGGATGGTGTATCAACCAAGGTTGATTATAAAATCCGGCGTGGTCTAATGTGGAAGTTACCTTTTCTCACTGTGTGCGGTTATTACTGCATATACCATTCACTTGTATTGTGCACTCAACATGCGGTTATCATAATACAATCAAATACTGGAATTTGATTGACATAAATACCTCACGGGTTTTGTCATAGTGAGTTAAGATAAGAGTCATTCAAATAATGGTTAGAGTGATAAACACATCTGCCCAATCTGAGTCTACTCAAATTACTCCTCTCCCCTTTAAGAAGTCTTCATCTACACTGTGGCTCGTGTAAGAAAAGGTTTTTAATACTTGAATGAAGTGGGACAAGCTAAAGGATTGTTTCACGTCTGCTGAGTTAGCCTACACAAAGTTGGATACAAAAATCAAAACTCGACAGTTAAAAGAAATGTTGTCAAACTACAACAATGACTTGTTCTGTGTGTTTACGATCTCAATAGTAGAGGAATTTCAATGACTGAACGGTCGTTTTCATAAAAACAAAGCGAATCCTCACAAACATTACCAAGAACTATACTTGCACCAGCGTAGTCTGCAGAGAACAGACTGTATGATGGCAGTGGGCAGAAGAAAAATATTTATAAAGTGCATTTTGGTATATAATTGTTCACAGAATACGTTTCTACATCAGATCAAGAGCACCAATGTCCAGTAAGAAGTAGGATCAGATGTTTGTCTATGCTAGAAAAATCTCTTAGTCTAGTTAGATGTCCATTTCGCTCAGCCAGAGATACTTTTCAAGGTCTGTCAAAATGTATCCGTGATATAATTTTGAACCAGAGTTCAAGGCCTGCTTTTTCAGGAGTACCCTTCATTCACACTTCAGGAAACAACATTAAAACACAGAAATATTATTAACAGAAAAATAACCTTTGCCGACTGGAGAGAAGATATCTCGTTTAGGAAAGATCGACTTCCCACAGACAGTGAACTTTGTTAGATTGATGTACTTCAACACAAGACATTGAAAGAGCTTTGTCCACACGAGTAACGTTAAAGTTGCTATTGTATCCTCAGTTAGAACAAAAGCGATAAACAGAATGAAGCTGCTGCTTCATAGTGCGTTTGTGAGAATTAAATCAGAATTGATGCTTTCAAATAAAAACTGTAAGGATATCATGTATCGTCAAAAAATATAAAGCACAAAGTCTATGACGCAGGTTTCAGCAGGGATCTGGATCTGGAGTTTTTTTTTTTTTTTTTTTTGGTAACATGAGTAGAAAATATCCACTTAAAATTGATTTGGCTTTTTTTTTTGCGACTGTGTTTGGCCTTTTCTCAAAATTTTAAAAGTACAAGGACTGTCTCTGATTTTAAAATACGAACTATTTTCAGGTTTACATTTATTTAATTTCTTAAATATAGGTTTTTCGACTACTTTATGCCTGTATTGGGAGCCGCGGTAGCGCAGTGGCTAGTGCACTGGCTTCCTAGCTCGGTAGTCCATGGTTCGATCCCCAGTTGAAGTGAGATCTTTTTTAAACGGCAAACGGCTCCGGGGTCGACCCAGCCTCATGAATTGGGTACCAAAGCAACTCTGGGAAGGTTAAGGCGGCCGGCGTGATGCTGACCACATCACCCCCTAATGTGCCGATGGTCAAGAAAACATGGGCCGACCCTGGGCATATTAAATAACTCATCACCGAGACGTGCTGCGCTAACAGGCTGGCGATCACGCTTCCTTTTGGTTATTATGTATCTCCAAGTCAGGCTGTCAAATTATGTTTCACAATTTCAGAACGAAACGATTGCTCCAATGTACATTCAAGAGGCCGACAAAGACCTAATGAACGGGTCAAATGCTCTCTACTACACATATTATAAAGGCCTCTCTAAATAAGGGCCAGGTAAAGGTTAAAATAAGGTAGTTGAATAGCAGATAATGCTTTAGGGGAGTGAAGTGTTAGTGACTTCACTATACTAGGTCCAGCGTCGAGAAGTGGGGCTAACCAGTTCCCTTCCTCGCAGCCTTTTCCTTTCCTAACGGCTAATTTACCCTGTAAACTTCTAGTTATTACAACGAATAAAAAGGCCACCAGTGAATAAATAAATAAACAAGACGTACTGGATGAGGTGATGAAGAATATTTACACTTTTATTCCGTCCAGTAATATTAGTTTTTCCCACACGGTAGTATGTGTACTCCCTGGGAATACTTTAAATACCTTGCAGCTATCATGGACTTGAAGGGAGGCATCAAAAAAGAGTTGGTTACCCGAAGAGCAGCAGCTGGGTGACTTTTTCAAGCCATAAATCTAGGATTCCTCAGCAAAAGAGAAATAGGCAAGAAGACGAAGATTGCTGTATACCGCTGCACCTATATTCCAGTCTTCACATATGGATGCGACGAGCCATGAGCAATGACTACAACCCATAAAAGCCAGCTCCAAACCTCAGAAATGAGGTAACTGCGGAAGGTGGTTGAAGTAACAAGAAGAGACATGGCTGCAACCAGACAATACGTCATGGACTCAAAACCCAGCCCATGCAGACAAGAATAAAACAGTCTCAATTACGATGGTTTGGCCATGTCTGCAGAATGGGAGAAGATCGGCTACCACGACAAATATGGGAAACTAAGAGCCAGGGATCCAGACTTCAAGGATCACCCAGAGTTCGCAGGGAGGACAGCATTAGACAATCTCTGAAGGATCAAGGACTAGATTGAAACCAGGCCAGGAGGAAGACAGCCGGTAGGATAGTATGGCGATCTCTCTGGCAAACCTCTACACTCCAGGGTAGAAAAAGAACGGCTAAGTAAGTGAATAAGTACAATGAATAATAAAAAAATCACCAATGAAAATTTAAAAAAATAAATAAATAGACAAGTGGTCCAAATTGGAGCGATGAAGAATACTGAACGTTTGTTCCGTTCAGTAGTAGCAGTGTTTCCCAAAGTGTCGTATGCGTAATCCCAGAGGAAACGGAAAGCAGTTCAAGGGATACACGGCAGAATTGTTAGTTTATTTTGTCATACTGCTTTAGCTGCAGAAAACAATTTGATGTAATTTAATACATCACGCTCCAGTCTATCCAGCGGAAAATGGGCACTTGACTATGTTCGTGAGTTAGGGAAGAATGCAAAAATATAGAATTGTAAAATGTACAACTTACCCCAAAATCTTTTTTGGGAATACAGATTCTGGCTCAAAGAAATAGTTAAGGCAACTTGTTTAAGATGCCTCTTACACGCGGTCTGGGGTATTACTTTGCAAATAGAATCCCACTATGTCGTGAATTAATCAGATAGGTAATAGCTGTTTATAGCCCTGTCTGAACAGAGGTGATAGTGTTGACAATGTGAAAGATAGTGTTGACAATGTGAACACTATGGGAGAGATTCCCCAAGTTATTTAATTTTACCTGTAAATATCATTTCAGTTCTTTTGAGTTTTCATGCCCGGAAAAAAATATTATGGTGCAGGATAATTAAAATTGTACATAAATTTCATACAGTCTTGTTTAATAATTTTATTAAAGTTAAGTTCTGTTTGGAATTAATAACTATTATAATAACAAATTTTCCCCTAGACGAATTAGTCAAAATAAATCAAAACATTCAATCTGTAATCTTTGTGGGATCACAAGAGGTAGCAGTTAGGGACCCAGAGTACTACATCATCATCATCATTCTCTGGGAACTTACATAGCTTGACCCCACCTTGATGTCTATACACCTTTGCTCTTTTCAGAGAAGGTGGTATTACTTATAAGACCAGTCTCTTATCTGGCAATATCCTGGTATCATCTGATACACCTATTTGTCCAGGATATTCCATATTTTAGTAATATCAAAACCTCTTATGACACCACCCAAAACCCATCCATCCATATATCTATGTACCTGTGTGTCTCCCGAAAGGAGATAAAAGGGCCGAAAAACGTGTCTGACGGGATGAACACTTCTGATGAAATGTTTGCTTCATGTTAAAACGCTCTGATTAGAGTTCCTAGCATCTCTCTCGTGGCAGAGCAATACAACCAATCTCTTTGAAGAAGAAAAAAAAAAAAATCGACCAGTGGTTCTAAGTGGTCACTCGCCGACATCTGATGTCTATTTCATCATCATCATCACTCATGTGCACTTGAAGCGGTGGTTTCAGTAACAATTTGTTTGACATGACACGGTTACCAATCCCATGTGCTGGCACACATGTTTGTGTAACTCTGCATCATTCAGTATTTAGACATTTGTTTTACATATGCTTCCATCAGGGTTGTACAGTCGACCAAAATATGTTCCGACTACTACAATTTTAGAAGTCCGACTCCGATTACAGTTTTTACTAGTCATTTTATATAAAATTCGGAGACTGGACATTTTTTACAGACTCCGACAAAACACGACCGACTACACCTCTCCCGACTCCGACTACAGTTTTTACTAATCATATGGTATAAAAATCGGAGTCCGGACATTTCTTACCGACTCCGTAAACAAAAACGACCGACTACTCGACTCCCGACACCGCAGCCCTGGCTTCTAATATAACGTCCGAGTTGCTTCATCCTTGCTTCTATCTTATTATCTGTAGCGGTGAAAATCTCGTGTGAGTGTGTGTGTGCGTGCGTGCGTGCGTGCGTGCGTGCGCGTGTGTGTGTGTGTGTGAACAGTTGTCCAATCTTTGCAACTGTATCGAATTGCTGCTTTGTCTTCAGTAAAAACCGTCTTTTCATTTTTCAATAACAGTGTTACTGTCTCAGCTCTTATCTGTACTTAGTCAAATTTAGACCCATCTGTACACGGACTTAAGTATTAAAGTGTGCGGTATATATCTTGTAGCTCCGCTCTTTGCCGCCATGGTGTCTATGCATTTGTTAATGATCTGTGAGCTTACTGTCTGTCTCAGTCTTTTCAATTCCCAGGGCAAAATGGATGTTTTATATCGATCACTGTGCATTACTTCTTCCGTGAGGTCTTGGTGAAGATCTAGGACACGGATTCTTAACCTGTGGTCCATGGACACGTGAATGGTTTCTATAGCACGTTTCACTAGCTTTGCCCAACTTCAAAATGCTATATCTCAGCGAATATATAATGCATATAAGTGAAATTTTGTGTGTGAATTTGAAATGGTATAGACCCTATGAATTAAATTTTTCATTAAAATGCGGCCATTGGTTTCAATTTTCGTTTCTTTGCGATATAATATAAAATCCTACTTGCCAACACACATCACACGCACACATATTGAAATGTCTACAGTAAATTATACGACCTCATTTGCACATTTTTGGTTTATCAAGCAATTGGCATGATTTTTGAGTGAAATTGCGTGAAATCGCACTTCTTGAACATAAAACAGTTTATATCCGGTGCAACGCACACATTGTCAATCTGAGGTGTGTCTACAAAAATTATTGTGTGGTTAAGAAGGAAAAAATGAGTCTGCGACTACATTTTATGACATTACAGCAAATCACAAATAGGATTTTTAAGTATTTCTGCAATGAAGCTACTCGAGGAAAACTATATCATTCTATTTCAAACCCACAAAAGAGGACTATTCACGCCTTGTGGATAAGCAAACGATCATTGCACCGCTGGATAGCGACATCTGAAATGTCTAATTCCAGTGTTTTACACACGAAAATTAGGCCAAGAGTGGTGGATAATTTTGACAGAGAATTGATCCGCAGAGAAATTTGCAATATGTTTCACAATAATGAGGCAGTGACTTTAAGGAAATTGAAAATTTGGTTAAGAAAGAATAATGACATTGATATTTCCAAATCTACGCTATGGAGGAATATTAGGAGTTTGGGATTCACTGTTAGAAAATATGTTGGTGGTAGAAACCTTATTTGTGAGAAGCCTCATATAGTTGCAATGAGAAGCAAATATTTACGCGAGGTCAGTGAAATGAGAAGAGATTGTTATGATTTTGTGTATATGAAGAAAACTTGGATCAATGCGCACCACAGTAATGAACGAGAATGGCAATCATCTGATGGAACAACTAAGAGACTAGTACCAAGCAGCAAAGGACAGCGCCTAATAATTGCACATCCAGGAAGCAGCCATCATGGGCTTCTAAATAATACTAAACTCATATTTGTTTCAAAATCCACAGATAATAGGGATTACCATGCAGAGATGAATGGCAAGATATTTCAAGATTGGATTGTGAATCATGTACTTCCTTCCTTGGATAGACCGTGGTGTTTGATAATGGACAATGCCTCATATCACAACGTTGTGGCACCAGAAGATAAAGTTTCTAATTCACCAAGTATTAAAGATGTAATAAAGATTTGGCTGACCATAAACAACATTCCATTCAACGAAATGTCCATGAACCTGAATTACTTGGAATTGTAAAAAAAGACACAGCATACAAAGATATTTCACATAGACAAGGCAATCCATGAACATGGTCACAGATGTTTAAGATTACCTCCTTACCATTCTCACTTAAACCCAATAGAATTAGTATGGGCTAAAATTAAGGAACAGGTAGAAACAGAAAATAGAACGTTCAAATTAAAAGATGTTGAAATACTTATAAAAGCCGCCATCTCCAATATAGCCAGGGATTATTGGAAGAAAAGTGAGAACCATGTGTTACAAGAGGAAGAGGAATATTGGAAGAATGATGGTTTGTCCTTCATTCAGCCGAGATTGATTTTCAATTTCTCAGAGACATCTGATTATGATTCGGATGAAGTTTAATTTCTTTAAAGATGACCTTACCGTTATTTACAAGCACATTAGAGGAGCAACGTTCCAATATGATATTTATGAACCGCAAAGAGATGATACCCATTGAAATAATTAGATCAAGGAAGGTCCAGTTTGGTAGCGCATTAAATGTCAATGACAAACAATGTCACGAGTATCTCGCATGCAGATCATTTAAGAAATCATCTTCAACACGTATTCAATTGCAAACGTGATGGCCACATTAGTATAATAGTAGACACGCCTATGCCTAATAAATTCACAGAATCTGTGCATGAAGTGGTAAAATTTCTTTTCTCGATACACAATAATTAGTATGCCGACAAAGATCAAAGGATTTCATCCGTTTATGGGAACTGGACAAGATGCACAGATATAAAGTATATATTTGTTGGGTCTAACCCAATATAACATCGTATGCAAAAAATGGCATTAATACGTTAGACGGTTAATCAGATAATTACATTTGTTTGAGGGCAAAGCTAGTGAAACGTGCTATAGCAGGCCGGTGTACATAACCTACAAATTTGAATTTTATTGTCAACACAATTTTGTATTCGGGGAATTATCATAAATTTGTGCAGTTAAAGAACTATATTCTTTTTACCTATTGTTTATGTAGTTCAGTATGACTATATACCGGCTTAACGATTGTTATTTGTAATAGCATGTATTATTTCTAAGTAAAATTATTAATTATGCGTTTATGTACATTTTTTTCTGAGACGGGGCCCCTAGTGTTCACTGGACAATCAATGGGGTCCATGGCAGAAAAAAAGGTTAAGAAGTCCTGTGCATGCTTTAAAGTAATACTTACAGTACCTGTGGGAATGAATGGCTACAGTATATACGGTGAGAGTGTGAGAGAAAAAGGAAGAGAGGGAGATAGAAAGAGAGAGAGATGGATAGAAAGCGAAAGAGAGAGAGAGAGAAGGAGAGAAAGAGAAAGACAGAGATAAAGAGAGAGAGAGAGAGAGAGAGAGAGAGAGAGAGAGAGAGAGAGAGAGAGAGAGAGAGAGAGAGAGAGAGAGAGAGAGAGAGAGAGAGAGAGAGAGAGAGAGAGAGAGACGCAAAATATTAGATGGACCTGCGCGTATAATTCTTAACCTTTGACAATAAAGTCCGCACGTACGGTCGTTCTTCTAGTTTTTAAGCATTCTATACGATATCTACTCCCTTCTAACGAAAAATGTCCATGTTTTGGTTATTTCCCGCGCAGGTGTGTTTTTTGCTGAGTGCGTTTGTCTTTTGCAACAACTGCCCAATCGTTGCACCATCACTCTTTCCGCCTATGTTTTACTGGTATTCTGCCTACGGCTATCTTTCATGCCTAACATATTCGTTTTGCCCTGTGCAGTTCCCGGGGATCTCAAGTGATACAAAGAAAGAACAGGTCATGTGCTCCTTCTTACATGTTATACTAATATGAGGTTGTGCGTGGGCTGGCAACCTCTTCATGTAAAACAAACTGCTACAGAAACCACATTAGCAAGCGCTTGTGGATGCTTTGTGCAGGCTTCCTGCCAGTGTGTCAATTGTGATGGTGGCTTCCTGCTAGTGTGTCAATTGTGATGGTGGCTTCCTGCCAGTGTGTCAATTGTGATGGTGGCTTCCTGCCAGTGTGTCAATTGTGATGGTGGCTTCCTGCAAGTGTGTCAATTGTGATGGTGGCTTCCTGCCAGTGTGTCAATTGTGATGGTGGCTTCCTGCTAGTGTGTCAATTGTGATGGTGGCTTCCTGCTAGTGTGTCAATTGTGATGGTGGCTTCCTGCTAGTGCGTCAATTGTGATGGTGGCTGCCTGCCAGTGTGTCAATTGTGATGGTGGCTTCCTGCTAGTGTGTCAATTGTGATGGTGGCTTCCTGCTAGTGTGTCAATTGTGATGGTGGCTTCCTGCTAGTGTGTCAATTGTGATGGTGGCTGCCTGCCAGTGTGTCAATTGTGATGGTGGCTTTCTGCCAGTGTTAATTGCGATGGTGGCTTCCTGTCAGTGTGTCAATTGTGATGGTGGCTTCCTGCCAGTGTGTCAAATGCGATGGTGGCTTCCTGCTGCATATGGGGCGAAAAGGAAAACGATGATGATAACGTCGTTGCTATTGTTGGTAGGGTCTCATTTTAAATTTCATCTGGGACCCCAAGATGCAGCAATAGTGAATGCAGTCAGCGACCCTGTTGCTGTCATTTTTGACGGAGTCATCTGTCAAGTTATTTGCTTATGTTTTTATCATAAGAATAATTGTGTCTTTACCTGCGATGTCAGGTTGATTAGGGGTTGTCTTCCCTTGTTTATTCATTCATTCATGTCAAAGGTAGACAGTTCGGGCGTATGCCCATGGGCAGGTTTTTTAAAGCGGGAGTTGAGTTAGACTTCCGGCAAGCCGGGAAGTGTCCTGGTTTCTGAAGGGACGAGAGTCCATTGTGTTTTTCGGGAAGAATCTTCGAAGTGACTGCACTGGCAGTTTTCCCCAGTGAATCTCTGTGCGTTGGAATGACAGCAGAGTTCCTTGTTAAGTTCTGTGGACTCGGTTACAGGTAATACCGACTTTTTCCATTACTATGCTTTCGGTAGCAGAACATGTTAGAAGATTGCCTAGTCTGTGAACTGCAGCTCACCGGTCCTCCATTACAGAACATATATGTTGTGCTCAAGGTAGCCATCCAAGACTATTAGTCTTCATACCATCCAGAAATCCAGTGACGAAGATATATTGTGGGAACCGCAGATTGGCGGAATTTATGTCTACAATAAGCATTACTGCAGGGTTGATGGTAACCTGCTTATCAGAAGTACACAGCCGACGTCAGAACGAGGCCTGTGTTTTCGGCTATTATACTACAGCCTGATAATGTGCAATTGGCGGGGAATGCCAAGTTGCACCTATGTGTCAAAGTGATTAAGGTATCTGACGCGTTTAGTCAGTAATTCCAGGGCGACGCCACGAACTGTCCTTATTGAAGAACATTGTATTGACCATGCACGAATATTCAAATGTTTACCAGCTTGCTGAATGCCTAATGTATACCTATCGATTTCCGGTCAGCATGACCTTGTTTACAATGACTGTTCCTGTTGATACCATGTGTGTTCTCGTCAATAAATGTTTTGAAACGTGTCTGCAGTGTCCAAGCATCCTTGACTACTGCATGTGAGTGTATGGGTTGCAGGGTCTACATATCTACGAGCCTAAACACATTCGCGCCTTCATTCGCTCCCACACTCAGTTCATCATACGCTCGCACTACACGCCTAACAACATGTATACTGTCTTGGGCCAGTGATCACCTCAACAAGAGAAAAAGTACAGTTACATTTTTGGTGGACCAGTTACGTGGGCTCTTCTAATACATTTCTTGTGGACAGAGCGAGCAATTAACATTATTGATGACAGTAATGGATCCAGAAATTTACATTTCTCCAGCCTTAAACAGACACCCCACCAGGCTATTTACAGTTGCTGTTACATTTATTATGCCTCCAGTGTTGTCCAGAAATTTACATTTCTACATGTGCTACATGTCATGAGGAACAAAGTGGACAACTGAGAATAACACACATACTCTATGCTTTCAAGTTTTGGCTACAACAGGACAGAAATAGGTCATCAACTGTTGACCCAGATAAACAGTGCTAGCATTTATGTTATAATGCTACATAAACCACAACAGGACAAGTACTGAAGTTAACATCTAGGCATTTGCTACGTGGACCACAACTGCAAGTCGAGTCCCCTTTTTGTAAACGGTACCGCTGGTCGTTTACACGTTTCAGTCAACAACAGACTTTTCTACGCCCGAGCATTCAAGCTATATTGTTCGAGGTCAAGTGTTTGTAAACAGTACGTGGAAATTGTAAACATTCAATGTGCAAGTCCTAAGTCGAGAAGGTCATAGTAACTTTTGTTCGTGAATACCACTTTATGCTACAGTGGATTTGACATTCAGTGCGCGCTTGACATTTTGTTTCTGTGTTCGCAAGGAGCAAGAAATTTACTTTAGTTTCAGCTGTGACTGAACTTGTTTTGCAACACATTGAATTGATTGCTATTTATGTTAATTGTACTATTTTTGTGTATTTTTTCTTGTGTTCTTTTGCGGGTTTTCGGTTGGTGGGTCTTACGGTAAATATGCCACTTAATCGAGGGTTACTGTAAGCGTTCTATAGGGATTGCAATTTTCTTAATTGAAATTTGCTAGCGACTTTTGTTGCTATTTTTTTTTTTTTAGCTGTGACGACATCAGTTAGTGTTGTTTTCGTTATTTTTCCGTTCTTTGATTTTCGATTAATTTTGTTTGTATCTGTTCTTCTCTCATTCCTTCCGTTTATTTCTTTACACCTTTTCGTTTATAACAGTGTTGCCATTTGTCTTGTTTATTTTTCGCGGTTATCATTACACATTTGTGTAACATTTTTTTTTACTTTTTGCTGTATTGTTTATTTGACTTCCGCGAACGTTTTCGGTCATTGTTCTGTATCTTTGTTTTTGTATTTATGATTGTTCTACATTATTGTCATACACAGTCTACATACATATACTTGGTCATGTATTATTATTGTTATTGATAAGGTACACTCTTCATATAGAGATTGTTAATAAAATATTATTATATGAGATATTTATACAAGTTCTTTGATAAAAGACTTGTTATCCACAAAGATTGAGACAAGGTGAAATACATATTCAAGTTCTTTATAAAAAAAAAAAAAAAAAAAAGACTTGTGCCCATAGTGAGTGGGATATAAAGGAATTATTTTCCACAGGTACTCAAGTGATTTTTTGTTACATTATAAACAAGACGACCATACAAGGTCTTTGTCTAAGACTAAGAGAGTGAAATAAAGTGAAGTGAGTATACAAGTCTAGCATTTCAGACTTGTCTCCCATTGAAGTGGGATAAGGTAATTGTTGAATTTTTCAGGTTACTGATCTCATTAGACAGAATGTCTACATTGGATTTCTTCATCCAGCAAGGGTTGACTCTTGGTAAGTCTGGTAAAGAATTGGAAGAATATTCATCTGCTCTATTCGCCACTGCATTAAAGTCAGAAGAAAAGAAACAAAAAGAGGAAATTAAATTGAAAGCAGAAGCTGAACAAAGGAGAGCAGATGCTGAACTAAAGAAGCTAGATGCTGAGAATAGAAGATTAGAACTTGAAGAGAAAAGGTATCAAAGAGAAGCTGCTGCTGAGGAGAGAAAAGCTCAGGCTGATGAAAGAAAATTCCAGATGGAAATGGAAGACAAAAAACTTCAAGCTGCTGCAGAGGAGAAAAAAATTCAAGTTCAAGCTGCTGCAGAGGAGAAAAAAAATTCAAGCTCAAGCTGCTGCAGAGGAGAGAAAACTTCAAGCTGCTGCAGAGGAGAGAAAACTTCAAGCTGCTGCAGAGGAGAGAAAACTTCAAGCTGCTGCTGAGGCTGAAATTAGAAAAATGGAACATGAGGAAAGAAAACAGAAGATGGAACTTGATGAAAGACTCGCAACTTTGGAGTTAGAGAAACTGAAATTGGCGAGTACGGGTGCTCAGCAAACAACTTCGAGTACGACAAAGGAGTTTGTAAGTAGGATCAAACTACCCCATTTCAATCCTTTAAAGGATGACGTAGCAGATTATCTAGATAGATTCCAATTTTTATGCGATACGCATAACATAAAAAAGGAAAAATATGTTGAACAACTGATGGAATTTTTTACAGGTGACACAGTGACTACTCTTATGACAATAGACGAACATGACAGGACTAATTATGATGTTGTCAGAGCAGCATTGCTAAAAAAAATACCAACTAAAAGAAGAAGACTATCGTCTTCGTTTTAGGACAATGTTGCCAGAAAATGGAGTAGATTTCTCTGATTTTGTTACAAAAATACGTCGTACATTTACACGATGGGTTGAGTTGTCTCAGACTGAGAAAACATATGAAGGTCTAATGGACTTATTATTGCGAGATAAGGTTTTGTCATCTGTTAATGATTCTTTTCTTGCATTCCTTCATGAGCGTAAGCCTAAAAACTTAAAAGATATGGAGGAATACTGTTGTCAGTATGCCACCGCGCATCCCCATGCTACAGTTAGCAATTCTAAAGTGAAAGAAGGGTTGCCAGCTGCTTCGGCAACACCATATGGCCCTAATTTAAAAAAAAAATTTGAGGGTGCTCAACAAAACTGGAATAGGGGAAGTAATCAGAATTACACTCAGAAGCGGAGTAATCCAACACATGATGGTTCTTCGTCTATGAATTGGAGACAAGATGGTAGTTCTCGTAATTTTAATGGTAATAATCTTAGACACTTTCGCAAGGGTTATCGTAATAATAACCATTCGAGCTTTCGAGATAACCATTCTCGACGTCAAGATTATGACGATGGTGAATTTAGAAACCGGGATTCAAACCGGAATGATGATTACAATAGGCAATATGATAACAATTACAGGGGAAATGATAGTCGAAATAATTACAGGGGAAATGATAATCGAGGCAGACCTAGATTTAACAAAAAAAAGACCTTTCCAACAGGCAAACTCTGCACAACAAGAGTTTGATGGAGCCTGTAATACAGTAAATGATAGTGGTAACTCTAGGGCTATCACTGGTTGTGCTTTCGATTTTGGGAGAGCAACTGAATGCCCCCAATGCTTAACATTGTTCGACTCATCGACTGTATCTACTCTAAGTTGTGGTCACCCTCTTCCTGCTCTACCTGCTACAGTTGCGCATGATGGGAGAGGATCTCTCATCTTACATAAAGGTCTAATAAATGATAGGCTAGTCTCAGTACTTTTCGATTCGGGATGTACTACCGTCGGGGTTAGGGAATCTCTGATAGATCCTTGCTGTGCCACTGGAAAAACAATCAAATGTGTTACATTTGATGGGACCATAGAAGAATATCCTACTGCTATTATTAGGATTTACACTCCCTTCTTCACAGGAGATGTCCATGCATGTCTTCTTCCTAATCCTATTGCGGATCTTATAATCGGTCGTATTCATGGGGTTAAGGAATGCACACCGCAACAAATTTCTATTTGGGAGAAAAAAAACATCCATGCACTTAATGCTCATGGTAACATTAAGCAATATGGGAACAAAAATTGTTGTGGAAAATATAGTTTCCCACGGAATAACAATACTGCCTCTAATGGGAGTTGGCGTCAGGCCAACAAAGGTAAATCAAGTTTGGATCACGGTGAGGACTTTGATAAGTATCATGTTAAGATTCCTCAGGGAAACCGTGCATCGAATTCCCAGATTCCTGATAAGTGGGTAAAAGAAAACAAAACTGTTAGTACCCATCGTACTCAGCTCAGTCAGTACGATGTACCTGTTAAGCATATTGCTACAGGGAAAAATAGAAGCAACTTTATTAAGAGGAATAACCGTGATTGTGGACATTGCCAAACGCGTCCATCACGTGATGGTTCTTCTTTAAAGAATTGGAGGGAATTTAATTGTCCTCAACATGTTGATCCCAGTGACTATAGGAACTTTAATAAAAGTTACCAACCTGATAATAGTTTTTCTTGGAAACAACAAAATCCATGTATGTCTTACTTCCCTCAAGAGAGAACAGACTTTTCATTTCATGGAAAGGTCCATACACTATAGTCTCCAAAATTTCCGATGTCGACTACATCGTCGATGTGGATGGAAAGCATAAAACCTTCCATATAAATATGTTAACAGAGTTTATTGAACGTCCAGACTATTTGCAGCCTATTTTCCAGGCGACGGACGACTCTCCAGTCCAACATGGTCACATCTCATCCCTGCCCGTTATACAGGATGAGGAAACTATTTTTTCTGACGTGAACTTACCTCTTCCTGCGATTCCACTTACTTCAACGGAATCGTGGAGGGACGTTACAATCTCTTCGAACTTGTCTTTTGAGGAGCAACGTCAAGTATCCTCTACGCTACAATCATATCAGGATGTCCTTACCGACATTCCTGGACACACAGATGTCATAGAACATGACATCATACTTACTGATCGTAATCCGATCAGAGTAAGACCATACCCAATACCTATTCATTTTCAAGCACAAGTCGAGAAAGAATTGGATGAAATGTTTCAACTGCAAATAATTGAACCATCCACTTCAGCTTATTCTTCGTCGATAGTTATTGTTCGAAAGAAAGACAATAACATACGTCTTTGCGTTGACTATCGCAAATTAAATCAAGTTACGAAGTTCGATGCTGAACCTATGCCATTATTAGATGATCTACTTATTAGACTTTCTAAAGCTAAATTCTTTACTAAACTAGACTTGTCGAAAGGTTATTGGCAAGTCCCACTGACGGAACACGCCAAACCTCTCACTGCTTTTTCGACACCTAGGGGTCTGTTTCAATGGAATTTTATGCCTTTCGGGCTTATGAACGCCCCAGCGACTTTCGTGCGCATGATGCGACGAATTCTATCAGATCGTGCAGATGTCATCGCATATTTAGACGACATCTGTCTTTTCAGCGATACTTGGGAAGAACACTATTTGGGTCTAAAGGAATTGCTATCTACTCTACGTGAGCATAGTTTGACTGCAAAACCCTCTAAAGCTTTTGTTGGGTTTAGTGAAATTTCCTTCCTAGGTCATCGAGTTGGTCATGGTCTGTTGAAGACAGAGGACCAAAACATTTCGAAGATATTAAATATCTCGGTTTCGAAGACAAAAAAGCAAGTGCGTAGTCTCTTGGGATTGATACAATTCTATGGAAGATTCATTGAGAATCTGTCCTCCATTATGGCACCACTTTCATCGTTATTGAAAAAAGGTTCTCCTAATATGGTGCGTTGGTCCCAGGAATGCCAATCTTCATTGGATCAGGTTAAGAATTTGTTCTCATCTCATCCTATCTTAAGACTACCAACGATTGATAAGACTTTTGTTCTTCGTAGTGATGCCTCTTCCACTGGGATTGGAGCGGCGCTAATGCAGGAATATTCAGGAACTCTGCATCCTGTAATGTATATTTCTAGGAAGCTAAATGCGGCAGAAAGGAATTACTCGGTTTTAGACCGTGAATTGTTGGCTATGGTTTGGTCCATTCTTAAGCTACAAAGGTTCCTTCTGGGCGCGCATTTCTTTATGGAAACCGACCAAAAAGCTCTTACGGCTATGCAAAGTAAGGATTTGAAGAGCTCGAGATCTACTCGTTATGCTATTGCTCTTCAGCCTTTCCATTTCACGGTGCAAGCTATCCGTGGTTCGGATAATGTGATGGCGGACATATTGTCCAGATGCCCACATGATTCCAGTTAAATCTTGTGTCCTAGTTTTTCCTGATACACTTTCAGACTTTTGTCTGTCCTTAATATCCTAATATGTTGTAATACAAATGTATTTGGATGATGTTTAGATAATTTAACAAATTTCATTTTGTCCATCCATCAGTGATATGTTGCTAATATAGCATTGTAATTCATGACATTTGTATATTGCTATAATTATAGTATTTAGTAATGATTGATATATGATTGGTATTGCCAGCAACTTAGGTTTCTTTAATGGTACCCCCTTAGTTTGTTTGGCTTAAAGGAAATATTTTCTCCTATGTTGGGAGATGATTTGTATCCTCTTCAGACGCTTTGTTTATGCGTCTATTGTACCTGATATTAGGTTCATTTTTTTCATGAGCACATAAGTGATACTTGTGCAATCTTGCTCATGGACATATTAAAAAAAAAAAAATTCATTTTTTTTTTTTACAGGGGGGTGGTAGTAATATGTTGCTGTCATTTTTGACGGAGTCATCTGTCAAGTTATTTGCTTATGTTTTTATCATAAGAATAATTGTGTCTTTACCTGCGATGTCAGGTTGATTAGGGGTTGTCTTCCCTTGTTTATTCATTCATTGTGTTTGACCTTTAGGGTCAAAGGTAGACAGTTCGGGCGTATGCCCATGGGCAGGTTTTTTAAGCGGGAGTTGAGTTAGACTTCCGGCAAGCCGGGAAGTGTCCTGGTTTCTGAAGGGACGAGAGTCCATTGTGTTTTTCGGGAAGAATCTTCGAAGTGACTGCACTGGCAGTTTTCCCCAGTGAATCTCTGTGCGTTGGAATGACAGCAGAGTTCCTTGTTAAGTTCTGTGGACTCGGTTACAGGTAATACCGACTTTTTCCATTACTATGCTTTCGGTAGCAGAACATGTTAGAAGATTGCCTAGTCTGTGAACTGCAGCTCACCGGTCCTCCATTACAGAACATATATGTTGTGCTCAAGGTAGCCATCCAAGACTATTAGTCTTCATACCATCCAGAAATCCAGTGACGAAGATATATTGTGGGAACCGCAGATTGGCGGAATTTATGTCTACAATAAGCATTACTGCAGGGTTGATGGTAACCTGCTTATCAGAAGTACACAGCCGACGTCAGAACGAGGCCTGTGTTTTCGGCTATTATACTACAGCCTGATAATGTGCAATTGGCGGGGAATGCCAAGTTGCACCTATGTGTCAAAGTGATTAAGGTATCTGACGCGTTTAGTCAGTAATCCAGGGCGACGCCACGAACTGTCCTTATTGAAGAACATTGTATTGACCATGCACGAATATTCAAATGTTTACCAGCTTGCTGAATGCCTAATGTATACCTATCGATTTCCGGTCAGCATGACCTTGTTTACAATGACTGTTCCTGTTGATACCATGTGTGTTCTCGTCAATAAATGTTTTGAAACGTGTCTGCAGTGTCCAAGCATCCTTGACTACTGCATGTGAGTGTATGGGTTGCAGGGTCTACATATCTACGAGCCTAAACACATTCGCGCCTTCATTCGCTCCCACACTCAGTTCATCATACGCTCGCACTACACACCTAACAACATGTATACTGTCTTGGGCCAGTGATCACCTCAACAAGAGAAAAAGTACAGTTACAGACCCATAGCTGTACTGCTTGCATCAGGACCAGCAAACCAGAGCTGGTCAAGACCGCACTCCACCTCCACGTGGTGGTCCTGGAAACAGTCTGCAGCAGTGCAGTCTGGCTGAGCGAGTGCGGATCGCAATGGGAAGGCAAACCCGGTCCCTAAAAAATGCCGTGCTGAAGTCGGATGTGTCGACCGAAAGGTGCAGATATCACAGCTTAGGTGTAAACAGACACAACGCAACCACCGTCCTTTTCAGGGCGAACGAGGAAGAAGAAGAAGAAGAAATTTCATCTACTTGTCAAGTGACGTTAGAAGGTATGTTAGAAGGTATGTTAGTAGGTATGTTAGAAGGTACGTTAGAAGGTACGTTAGAAGGTACGTTAGAAGGTATGTTAGAAGGTATGTTAGAAGAATGCCATGGACAGCTAAATATCCTAGATGATTTGTCCTGAAAGAAGGGAACAGCAACGGATGTTATTACCTGATATCAGATCACAAGAAAACAGTTCACTTTACTGGCAAGCTACAAGAAGGTGAAAGTTGAAATACACTGTGACAACTAGCAAAATTAACGTCAATGGACAACTAGAACAACAAAGAAACAAGATACAGGACAAAAATTTCAGCATGAAAAAGTCAATAACACAACCGATAAACATTATTTGGGATTCAATGTTACGGAGATGCCTGATCCATAAGCCAGTGGGCGTGGCATTTCATGCAGAAATAGCTGCAGTTGCTGAACCACAGACAAATAAAAAGCATAATCTTTTTGTTTCATAATAAAGATATAGAATATGACCACATTACAGTACTAATTTTCTTTTATGTACATCGCAATACGTCTATCCTCTCAGTAAGAGAGTCAGAGGAAGACCAAAGAACACACGGGGAAGAGAGTTAGAGGAAGAAACATGGGGAAGAGAGTTAGAGGAAGAACACATGGGGAAGAGAGTTAGAGGAAGAACACATGGGGAAGAGAGTTAGAGGAAGAACACATGGGGAAGAGAGTTAGAGGAAGAACACATGGGGAAGAGAGTTAGAGGAAAAAAACGTGGGGAAGAGAGTTAGAGGAAGAACACATGGGGAAGAGAGTTAGAGGAAGAACACATGGGGAAGAGAGTTAGAGGAAGAACACATGGGGAAGAGAGTTAGAGGAAGAACACATGGGGAAGAGAGTTAGAGGAAGAACACATGAGGAAGAGAGTTATAGGAAGAACACATGGGGAAGAGAGTTAGAGGAAGAACACATGGGGAAGAGAGTTAGAGGAAGAACACATGGGGAAGAGAGTTAGAGGAAGAACACATGGGGAAGAGAGTTAGAGGAAGAACACATGGGGAAGAGAGTTAGAGGAAGAACACATGGGGAAGAGAACTAGAGTCAAACATGAACGGGATGAAGAAGACATGGAAAGGCCTTGAGGTGATGGCACGTGACAGGATGACGTGGCACACATTTGTTGAAGGCCTATGCTCCTTGGGGTATTGAAAGGCAAGAAGAATATGTTTAGTAAGCATTTACAGCAATGCGTTTTTAACCTTACTGTCTCGCGTACCACTAAACAAGTCTTTAAAAGACATTTATTAAGACTACGTGTAGTGTATACATTTCTACTTTTCTTTCGGCTTGTGGTGTACTTTAACGTTACTTGTGCACCATTTTCAATTACTAACATTGTACACAGTGACCGATATAGTTACCTGACAAAGTAGGTTACTTCCAAGCGTCCTATAATCTCGAATGGCGGAACTAGTCTTTTAAGTACATGGGTTTTCTATTACGTCTTAACATATTCTTTTTGGCCGCTGACTGCTTTGGCGGTTGGTGGTTATGGATCAAAGAAGAAGAAGAATATTTTTATTTTTTTTCCGTACGCCCGCTAATACTCGAGGCGAAATCTCAGGTTATTGTTAATGTCTAACCTGACATTGATTTTACGTGAGTATCCCTTTTCTTGTACAGAGACAGGTGTCCCTCGCCATTCAGGCAGATACTCGCCGATTTCGGAGGTACCCATTAGAGCTGGGTCGGCTCAGGAGCCGCCAATCCCTGGTCGACGACACTCCTTCAAATGTTCTCGCCAGGTCTCGAGTTAATCCAGTCCAATTCCCGGTCGACGAAAAATCCTCAAATGCCGTCACCCGGGTTTGATCCTGAATCACCCGGTCGCCAGAGCGGTGTTGTAACCACTACGCTAGCGCGGCTCCTTCTTTTTATTGATAAGACAACAATGGAATATTTTCAGATCAGCTCTGTTAAAAAACGTTTTCAAATGAAACGCATATAAAATTAGATTTATAAAGCAAGTTACTTCCAGACATCACCGAGTACCATGAGTTGTGCATCTGCCAACGGTTCAAAAACATCTCTTTTCAGCCAGTCATTCAATCAATATTTTTCGAAAGTTACATGTGGAATATAAGAGCTGTAACTGTTGCTCGCCACTATTCTATTCTGGGTTATCACCTTCATTTCTAGCCATTTCAACCCTGTTTCTTTGGCATCCTCTTCCCCTGTTTTCCAGTCTTTCATTATCCTCCCCGCTTGTCTCTTCCCTTATGGGTTTCAGTCAAAATCATGCCGGATTGGATGTTTCCTGAGGGTATGTCCCATCAATCCCCAGTGTATAATGTTCAGCTGCATTGGCTGTTGTCTGGACTTTTTCACTTATTTGAATTTGGGACTACTGTGACGTATAATGGAAATATAGCCTACAGTATCTGACAGTCTTTCGTGACCTCGTAGCGTTCTATGATTTGTTAGCAAAACCATGCATTAACAGCCAGTGTTTACTCACGTTTAATCCACGCCTCTTTTCCTTGTACATAAACAAACGAAGTTGTTTACCAACTTTAGCGACCTGCCAGTCATAACAGGAAGCGAATCAGGTTTGTTTACCTGAGTTTCTCACGCGAGCTGATCTGTCAATCATCGGATATTTGACAGACCGCACGTGGAAAAACGCCGGACCTTATGAAGTAAGGCGCTCGGGAAAAAATATTTCCCCGAGTACCCTTTGATGTTCGTACACACACAGGGGGAGTTAACTCTTTGATCTTCAGATACGGGCAAACTCTCCGAGGAACCCGTTACACGGTTTTAAATCTCTGTTGTCGATTAGCAACGCCCGACAGAGCGACCGTGAAAACCTTTTATCTTGGGAACTTAGGTTTCTGACTTTCTGCTATGCACAATAGTGTGAAAATTAGCATCCTCTAGAGATCATATAATCATAATGATATATAAACTGTGTCTCCCTAAGCCAGTTATCAGTTGTCGCTCAGAATGTTTCGGATAGTCTAAACACGTAGTCTAGAACCATTGTGGAAGATGTGTTAATAGCATTTCGTGGGGATTTCATTCCGATTTTCTGGTAATAGAAATTTGTGCTTAAGCGTTAAAGCGTATCATTATAATTCACTGTGATTTTCTAGTGTTAAAACTAGTGAAATAAAATAACGCGTAGCTATTTTATACCAGATGTTTCAGTTAATTTTTACCACCCGCTTTCTCACACAAGAAGAGACGTTTTAGTTGACTGAATATATGCTAGGCGCGACTGATAGAGACCATATAATTCACGTTATATTTCATTTTGTGTATTTATAGTAAGTGACTGTTATTTAATACCATACGATGACCAACAGACGCCGACAATTTAATAGCTTTTAACGACAGTCGATATTTATGTAAGTGCGCGTATGGATAATTAAATAATAATTGACATTGTACGCTAATCATTACAGCGCGAGCAAGGGCGGGGAGGTTGCATGCCTTCATCCTACCTGTAATCTCAGCGTTGGCGACGTGCGATAGTTTAGGCGTAAATAAAGTCACCGTGTGCCTTTTAACTTTAATCAGGACTGAAGGAGTGGATAAGAGATCGTCTTGTCCCCTTCCGTGAACATATATGTAGAGATATAATAGTAGCATTTTTTCCATAATGTTTCTTTATTCTTAAGCAGACCTGATCACAAGAGCGGCCAGCGGTCTTTTTTTCCTCTTCATTTACTGATTGGATTAATGTTTCTTTCTTCTTCGCTTACGCGTCCCCAAGTTCATTTGTGAACAGGATTGGCCAAAGAGACAAAGTAACATTGCAAATGGTAAATTTAACTGGACTTATATATCCCAGAAATAATTTGTTCAATTTTATCCGCCCACTGGGGTGTAAAACAAATAAAATTTCTCCCGACTTTTGACAGTCGTATCCAAGTGGATTTTATCCAGAAGAGTTACGCTGTTTCAGAATCGGCACTCACATAGAGCCAGCCGATAGAATTGCCATCATTTATAAATTGTAACAGTTTTAGCAACCAGATGTTTCCAAATACTGGAAGTATTTTCTACTGTTTACTGTGAACACCAGATCTCGGTTTCTACACTAACTATTCGAGGTGACATTTGTCCATCCAGGAATAAACCACCAAATTAGGCGTCCACCTTATTAAATCTTAATTATTAGAGGATGGACTGGGGCCGATTTGGAAGATAAAAACACTGGAAATATTCAGGATAATTGTATTTCCAAGAAATTTCACCAAGAGTAGGTAAGGAGCGATTGAGTGGCCACGTATGACAGAGAGAGTGAATATTTTTCGTTGTTACAGGAAAATTGTATCATCTTTGATTCTGCTTAAACTTGTTTACTTTACTGGATAGTATATATAGTAAGAATTTTCTTCTTTGCTGTCTATTCTGTAACATAGTGCTAACCTTTGATCTTTGGGGTTATTAACTTGTTGGGTTCTTTTTCTCAATAAGGGGTGGGCACATGTATTGTTATTTTCCTATGTATGTAATTCTGATTTTTATTTGATCTTTCTTTAGATATTTGGTGTTGTCAAGTTTAATGATAATAAACAACAAAAGAAACTTAACTTTGTGTGTTGGTCAGACCCATACCCAATTAACCATATTTTCATGTTTGTGTATCTTGTTGTCACAGTTGTGTGTGTGTGTGTGTGAGTGTAGTTAAACTTATATTTACATGTATAAGGAGGGAGAGATTGTCTTGTACTAAAGTATAGTCGTATAGATAGGCTGGACTAGAGAAAACTATTCATTCCAGAGACAGATCTTCTCCTTAAACTATGAACCCGTAAAATCTATTCTAACAACTTTATTTCTCACGTACTTATCACCATCCACTCTACTCAGACGGGACCATAAATAACTTTCAAACCTATCTAATTACGACAACTACATCTGACCACTTTAAACAGAAGATGCGATGGGGGTGTTTGCTGGTGAGTGTCAGGACGTGACAATTTTGGTGATATGTCACATTTCTGAACCACGCATTAGAACAGGGATCAGCAACTGGTCTACCGGTAATCCCCCTTGATGATTTGGTCGATCTTTAATAGACGGAGAAGGAAAAATTAAACACCTTTTTAAGTTTGGGAAATGTCTCTCCTGCCAGCAGAGATAAAAATTACATATAGGTTGCACTTATTCCAAACACTCTGAAGTTTGAAAACAAGTATGATTGTCGTGATTTAGTCTGTCTCACAACACGGTTTTCTGGATACTAAGGAGTAAATCTGACAAAACCGCACGCCATATGTTGAGAACTCTCTGACACTGGCCAATGAAAACGCGTCATTCTTGGTGTGTATTGTAAAACGTACTAGGCTTGAACATAGAGGCCCATTTTGTGTAACCGATGGTACAATGCCATTTAATTTTGGAAAGAATAAAGAAGTATCACCGGAAAGGATTATATAATTCAACATCGGGAATGTTACGCTAGAGGTAGGTGTAAAAACTTTCTCGAATAGTATTTTAGTAAGATAGAAAATTATGAGGGAAAGGGCTTCGTTACATCAGGTTAGTCCCAATTTAGCTAGTTAAAGCATGCATATATTAAAATGCATTTTGCAAACTACCCAATTAGTAGATAGATCTATACAGAATAATTCATAGAATAATTCAAGCTTTAAATGACCAAAATCGCCCCATAAATAAGAAAGATAATGAATATTTAAAATTTTGCTAATTGAACAGAAGGCAAAATTATGCCTCATTTTGAGATTTTTAACACCCTTTTTGCCCCATTCCATCCGATACGGCGGATGTGCTAGTATATAAGACCTTGCCCTTGGCTAAAATTGAGGCCACAAAATTTAAAAAATACAGCTGAACAGAAGCGGTAAAAGTGTAAACGTTTTGTACCTTTGCCAGCCGCATCTGCCTGGCAGACCTAGATGCCCATTAACAGCCTATTACAGCTTGTGTGTATTGCCTGGGGGTTTTATCCTGCAAACTACCAGAAGTGCATGAATCATCAATCTCTGTTGAACTCTGAGGTGCAAGTGCTCTTAAAGTCATTGGAGCCAGATACCCAGCGTCTACTGCCTGGCAATTCACAGACATGTTAGTCTATGGCGGGAGAGTGATTGATTTCTACATAGAAGATAAGTGGCAAAACCAAGCCACTGGTCAGCCTATTCAGATTCTACCCCTAATATATACAATAAAAAGATAAAAAATACAGTGTATGATGAATCCTTATGGACATAAATTTGATAATTACTACTTCACAGTCCAGTAAGAGTGACAAAACATATATGTATTAGATAATGGTTAATCAAAAGGTGAAAATTCATCATATTGATTCATTTTGATAATTGATATTCCATGCTTATTTATTTCATTATGTAAATACATTTGATTCATTATAAGTTACCTAACTGAAAAGAGAAACGGTATAGGTTAAATAAATTGTAAATATGTACCATCAGACTTGCTAAAATTATTTAAATTGAGTTCCAAGTTTTGTTGATACATATTATGTATAGACAGACCATAATTAGTACCCCTAGCATAATTAGCCATAATAGAAAATAATAATAACACATAATATCAGGGGAGAATCGTGAAAGGGAGCAAATAGACTTTCAGGACATCCACTCTCATCACACCTGGAGGTTTATACAGCTGGATTCTACCTTTGATGTCAATACATCCTGATTCTTTTCAGAAAAGGGGGTATTTCTTGTAAGACCAGTCTCTTATCTGGCACTATCCTGGTATCATCTGATACATCTTTTTGGTCCAGGATAACTTTAGACAGATTACAATAACATCAACAAACCCCTTTCGTGACAATGATCTTATAAAGGTATATCATCAGAGAGGTCAGTGTTTTTAAAGTAGATTCCCCGAGCTGACGGGTCGCCTACAACTGTATTAGAACAAACGTTACATTTGTGCTGAACATCGGTTATATTATTCTGTAATGATGCCTGTTGAGTTCAATAACTGGTTGTGTACTACGATTTCTGGTTCGGAAATTCCTTGAAATGTTTTAATATTTAGGTCAGTGGAGCACAAGGGGAACAAAGGACTGTGTCCGGGAAATTTTGAAAATTATTATTTTTTTAAAACAATCGCGTTCTTAAAGAAATTTACTAAACACACAACTTATTTACGCTTGGATTTTGTTTGGCGTATGAATGAATCATGTTAAAGCAAGAAACAATTCGCTGTTAATCGACGCAGTTCAGGTATAAAATTGTTGCTCAATATTTTCCACTCTGTCTCTGTTCTCCAATTCTAATTCGATTAAAAAAAAAAAAAAAATAATAATAATAATAATAATAAAGCTCTGAGTAGCCATTTAGCCAAAGAAATGTGTGAAGCCCTTTAAAAAAAAAAACAAGGATAAAAGAGCATTATTATCCCACTTATGTATCATCAAAATCCCAACAGCATAACTCGATAATAACACTTTCCCTTCTATTCAAAAACTACTGTTGTTCTTTTGCAGAAGAATTAATGAACAGACTCTTCGTCGACATCTCGTCATTGACAACGAAAACTCATGTAGATGAAGGACGGGAAGAAACAAACGAAAATGATGGCCAAAGGAAATGAACTAAACCCGGAACTGAATAAAAAGAATCAAATTAATCAGAAAACACAAGTTAATCACAGAAAAACTGTGAGAGAAGAAAAAAGAATGTCACATTTTTTAAGCCACCAGGAAGCGTACTGCTACTTCGAATCTCCTTTTTGAAACAATATTAACAATAAAACCTACATGAAAAGAAAGAGTTTTTCTTTTTATTAACTGATAATTTTTTTTTTATTTTAAATTTTGAAACAAGCCTTCAGATAAATCTATCAGTTCCTTAGGTTTCCTCCAACGTTGCTGTATCAAAAATTAAGCAAAAAAAAATTATTATGAAATAGAAAGCGTGTTCTTTTCCAATCCTAAAAATTTATAATTTGCTTTACCTTAAACCGTACGGTGATCAATATATATATATATATATATATATATATATATATATATATATATATATATATATATATATATATATATATATATATATATATATATATATATATATATATATATATATACTAGCAATAACCCGTCAAACTAGACGGGTTTTTAATTATAGTGTTCTGTTTCCGTTCCCAGATGAGCAGATAGAAGTACATTCTTAGAGTGCTTTTCGTTTATTTCCATTATACAGTGTAAACAAATTGTTTATGAACACCGTCATTTGAACGTCTTTCTTTGTTGATTGTAACTATTTTCGGGAAAGTACATGTAATGGAAGCCCAATGGGCTGATCACCCGTTGGCTTGTCACACCGATTACGGAAACAACGGCAGATGGATCTATTTGTTGTTGCCCTAAAGATGCCGCTAGGCGTGATGGGAAACTACAACAGAGAAAATCAATCTGCTGTTGCCCTTAAGACGCCACAAGGCGTGATGGCCTCTGACTGCTTGGTCGGTCTTTGGCTAAGGACAGAAGAAGAAGAAGACATGTAATGGAAACAATACAATTTTTCTACACGGTTGCATTCCTCAGCTGTGACCAACGTACACACGGCGAGAATTATGTTATATTAGATTCAATTTAAAAGTTCTTTGATGACGACATTTCGTGTGAAAGTGCGTGATTGTTTTCAAAGTGTTCCCTGATAATAAGTGGTTTTAACAAAAACTTTCAAGTTTTCATGATTTGTACATCGGGTGAGGGCGACATAGAGCTGGCCGTGTCCGAAAACAGGTTCAGGACGAAAAACTCCTACATTTCGTGAAAGAATAAAAAATAAATAAAACCAAAGTATCTGTTTTATATAACACCCACGCCGCGCAAGTTGCACATCGTGCGTTGCGCACTTTTTTTTCTGGCTTCTTCTCCTTCTTAATCGGAACATTTTCTACCCCGTTAACAGGGTGTAGAGGTGACACAAAGAGCACAAGGCTCCTGGGCAAAACATGTAATCAAAATGTTTGACAAACAGGTGATTAGCCCATTGTTTCTTTGTTTTTTGTTTTTTTTTTCTGGCGCGAGTTACTGTTTTGAGTGAGACCGACCGACGTAACATACATCGGTAATTATGTTAGTTACAAGGGGATTGACATAAGTCTTGGGCCTGACCATGAAGGAGTCACTGGAGGAAGATGAAACTTGGCACATTTAAAGTTCATCATATTTGCACTAAATGTGTAAAGTACGCGTTTGTTTCTTCAATGAGTTTTCCCGCTACAGTGCACGGCGCAATGTACCCTATTGACCGGATCTGCTGCTCTAAAGATTTGACAAAACAATGGAAAAGAAGGAGGCCAGAGCTGTGATAAATTTTCTGATGTTTCAGGGAAAAACACCTACATTTTTTGGAGACCATGGTGACAGTAGATGAGACTTGGGTACACCATTATGACCCCGAATCCAAAATTGCCAGCATGCAGTGGAAAACCCCGGGCTCCCCAACACCTGTCAAGCCGAGGGAGCAGAAATCTGCAGGAAAAGTGATGCTGACTGTTTTTTGGGACGGCAAAGGTGTCCTTTTGAAAGATTATCTGCCTCGTGGCAACACAGTTAATGGGCAGTACTATGCAGATCTTCTCACAAAACTAAGAAAGGTTGTGACCAGGAAACGAGGGATAACGCGCACTCAAAATCTTCCTTTGCTTCAAGACAACGCGCCCTCTCACAAAGCACGGCTTGTGCAGCTAGCAGCCAACGATTTGAATATTGAAATTCTTCCACACCCACCATATTCGGCTCCATCAGACTTTTTTCTATTCCCAAATCTTAAAAAACAGCTAAAAGGAAATCATTTTGACAGCGATGAAGAGGTTAGACTGGCATGTGATGACTGGTTTAGTTTGAAAAATAGGGTGTTCTACTCCCAAGGTCTTTTCAAGGTCAAGCAGAGATGGCAGAAGTGTGTCAATTCAGACGGTGGCTATATTGAAAAGGAATAAACACTATACAAAATTTCAGCTCTCTGTGACATGTCCTTCATGGTCAGGCCCAAGACTTATGTCAATCCCCCTTGTAGGATATATATATATATATATATAGATAGATATAGATATATATATATATATATATATATATATATATATATATATATATATATATATATATATACTCGCCGGTGCTACGGAGTTCGTGCACTGTGCTGAGATCCTCCTTGTGTAATCTAAGGGAGGAGATCGGAGTGCCACTCTAGACAAAATAAATGTGCTTGCCGGGCATGACTGCGATATAGTTTATTTGGTGTGGAAAGAGTGAGGGGGGAAGATAGAAGAGAGAGAAGGTCACCTTGATGCATGACTGTCGCTGACACTTTAAATATCAGTCCAGCTTTATAAGATAGACAGATGTGGTTATTTGAGAACGATTTGGTTTGGTTTTGAGGACTATCTTCATTGATCACGGACTACTCCATCAGTGCTCCGATCTCCTCCCTCAGATTACACAAGGATGATCTCAGCACAGTGCACGAACTCCGTAGCACCAGCGAGAATCCTAATACGTGTTGATAGGAATAACACATTCTATAAATATTTTTGTTGTGGGTAGGTTTCTAATTTTTAAATTTTGCCACGGCAGCGGCCTGATAGGCTGTCGTGAAACATTCTAAATCCACATATCTAAATTAAAAAGTAAATGTAAAGCCTAACGAATTAATTCAATAAAAGGAAAGAAGAATGGTAAAAGAACAGTGCTGTCACCATGGCGTACAAAAATCCCCCTTTTTCTACTTCGTCTGCATAATTGTAACGCTTTCACGTTTGATAGTAAAGCCTACAGCAGCATACACGCGTTTCTAAAACTAAAACTGGTACTGTGTTTCTTAGAAAACCTTGAGATACGCACACTGCTTAATGACCTAGATAAAATACTAGCATTAATTTCATTTTATACACTGCGTAATGAAAAGACAGACGAACTTAGAAGAGAGAGATAGAGAGCGAGACGGAGGAACGCATGCAATACTACCACAGTCTCGCGATTAATATTAATGCCACCCCACGCGTAAGGCATGAAGCACTAACTTTTTTTCAAATAAACAGTGACAAAAAACACTACCAATACACGGTTAGGTTTTAAAAAACATGTTTAATGCTTATTAGGAAACATGACATTCTACTGTTTTACGTCTGAAATCCTGACAGTACAGAAGACACCCCATAGTTTGGAAGTGAGGAGGTGGTAACAGCACGACTATCCTAGAAGAAAATACATATTTTGAACGCAGCCACTTAGCTCCATTAAAACTTATATATTTGGGTGCCTTAGGACTTGCTGACAAAGAATATGTTAGGTGTTAAGCAAATAGTCTAGGAATTAACAAATTATAGCCAAAATAAAATAGTGAGGTTGTCTGACAGCACCAGACCATATTTGCTCAGTGGCATGTTTTAAAACCACTATTTTACGGGAAATAGGCCAACAAGTTAAATCCGATTTGATTGGCTAGAAGAATATGTAAGCCTAAACATGATTAGTCGATTGCAAATACTATTTTTGGTTGTTACGGGAAACGTAGGAAAGGTACTTTTTTTCAAATACTTTTGTAAAGATGATCTTATTGGCTAGACCATTTAATATAGTCAATTAGGAGCGTCTGTTCAGTGCCACATTTTGAAAATAAACTTACTGAGAAGCAAGTGCGTTGAGATCCAGCTCATATTTTTCTAATAAAAGCCTGGGACAGAGGCAGATCGGAATTGTGCCATAATTCATCGCCAGTCAACGTATTTGTTTAATATTTCATGAATTGTGGTAAGCTTGACATATTTAATATCTTTTAGATGAAAAATTGAATGTGAATTGATAAATTATGTCTGTGTGTAGTTCAGTAGCAACCACGAGGAAAAGCCTAGATATTGCTCCACCAGGAACAAAACTTGTCGGAGAGGAGTATAACTGCATAGGCCTATATGGGATTGCCAAATAGTACTAGGACACCTATCTTATTGAATATAAGGAAATAATGCTGAAATTGCAGAGGCGTTGTAACCATTAGGGAGAGGAATACTGGTGAATGTGTTACATGAGAAGCTAACAGTTGGCCTACCGCGCTGAACTCGGTGTTTGTTATGTATTGTGCTTCAGTGTGGAAATAGATTATAAATTAGTTCTGAAGTAGGAGAAACAACCTTCTTGTTTCAGGGACCGAGGTCCTAACGTATTGAAGCAGCACCTGGTCTGAGTTTTGCTGAATCCAGAGGCTGGTAGCATACTCCTTGGTCCAGATATCAACCAGGGTTGTTTCTCAAGGAAACGGTGAAGCAAGCGAGCATTGGAGACTGTTTCCTGCCGCCCACACAGAAGTTAAGATTCCGTGGTCAGAGCAGCTCAATCTTGTGTATAACCCCCCTCTAAAAGTGACTTTACCTTAATTCAAGAGGGACATTTATTTGTTTCAAATCAAAAGACACTGTGAACCTTACCAATATTATTTCCACCAGAAACAAACACTTGAAGTCATGATGACAAACAACAACTTAGCTTGACAAGCCAGTATTACCTCATAGTACTACAGCACAACTTACAAACATAGTGCAATAATAATATATGTCAATACAAAGATCCTATCTATAAATTGTGTACATACAACTTATGATTACATTTGATTGTGATTCCTGAGTCACTTTGTAGTTGAATCAGGATATCTATTATTGACAGGAATTAATACATATTTTTAAAAGTTACACGTGAGTTATTAAGATAGTCTTATAGAGTGTTCTATGTATGTGAGTGTCACAGTGTTGTAAAGTATCGTGAATTAAATTGTTTATCTGTTGGTTGGTTGTTGTGAACATACACTTCATCATTATCATAACCCTAGACATTCAACGTAGTCATCACAATATTCCAGAATAAGCCTGACTGAGGTATAAATGTGGTAGCAAGTAAGGTTATCTGTAATACACCACACTTATTAGATACAGATACCTTCACAGCTGATCTCAGTCAGTACACTAAGTCCCCTATAAATATTTATAACATCCCACTTTACCACATAGGCCTACTCTTTACGATTTCCAACTGCTGAGGGATTTTTAACGTCCGCAACTTGCACACAGGACCTCCTATTTTTTCGCCCTTATCCGAGAAGGCTAGGCATCCGATCTCACTACCCAGGAGGGAGGATGACATCATTAGGACCACTGGTTCTGAAGAAAAAAAAATTTCTATACATTATTTTCCCTCAATTGGGAATCGAACCCGGTACCTCTAGAACTCGAGGCGGACGATGAAGAAGAACAACGAACAATTTAAAGAAAGAGTTAAATATTTATTCACACCGAACAACAATGAATACAATGCTTCAGACCTTTACATTTTCATTTTTAATTTATTTTATCCGCAGAAAAGCAGAGGTATACCGGAAAACTGGCTTCCTAGCTCACTGGCTTCCTGGCTCGGTGGCCCATGATTCGATCCCCAGTTAAGGTGGGATTTTTTAGACCGCAAACGGCTCAGGGGTCGACCCAGCCTCATGAATTGGGTACCAGAGCAACTCTGGGGAAGGTCAAGGGGGCCGGCGTGATGCTGATCACATCATCCCTAGTGTGCCGATGGTCAAGAAAATATAAGCCTAACACCATATTCCCAATATGCCTCAATAGGCGTGTAATGGGATACTTTTACCCCCTCCTGTTAATAAGAGAGACAGATGTAGTTATTTCAAAGCGAACGATGAAGAAGAGGAATGAACAGTTTAAATAGAGTGAAATATTCGTCCACACCGAACAACAATGAATGCTATGCTTCAAACCTTAACATTTTCATTTTTAATTTATTTTATCCGCAGAAAAGCTGAGGTAAACTCACGAAGAAACGTACTGTAGCCAGGCAAGATAATGATGAGGAAGATATGGAAAGATCTTAGCTGAAGGCATGCGACATGGCGACTTGGCATGCTGTTGATGAAGTCCTAAGCTCTCTGGGGAATGAAAGGTAATGAATAAATGAATGACTTGTTTATAACTGCTGTTATGTCTTTACTAGGATGTTTATTCTATTGTCTCAGAGTACACCTCTTTAATAAATTATGATGTCCTCACAGCGGTAATGTGCCCGGCCAACATTCAAAGGTTATATCCTTAAATTTTCTAAATTTAAACAGAAAATCTGATATGCAGTTATGCTAGGCTGGGGTTTGGACCGCGTACGATCGCTTCTCTGTGGTTAGTAGTTTTCTTCAATGCCTGTTCTTAAAGAAGGCCAAGTTTCAAATCGCGGTAATGTGCTGCCCTTTTGATACAAGAACTAGTAAAGGAAAGAAACAACTTACTGACCCATTTTTACCTTTACTGATGGAAAGTCACAAACGGTTGTGTTTATACTGGTTAAACCATAGTAAATGAAAATGTACTGTCATGTTTGAAACAAAGGACTTGCTAGATACTTGGTGCAGGTGGCCTAGTTGTTTCAAGAAACGCCTTACTGAATCAGCACATCACAGGTCACTATTCGACACACACCCTTTTTTATTTCTAAGTTAATTATTTTCCCTACTTAACCGAAGTTATTTCTATTTTATTTTATATTATATATAGTTACTAGCTGTAAATATGCGGCTTATTTTTCTTGATTACAGCCCCTTGCGCATATAAAATAATATAAATATTTTAAATAATGTTTTTTCTGCCAAAACTAAAACTCTCTGGTAAACAATAACTTGATGGCGTTCTCCGGAAGACACTAAACAGTAACTCTGACAAAACTGAAGAAAAATATAAAGTTGTTATCTCTCTACAAGTAACAGAACATAGAGATTTTGAGCGTCAAAGATTTGATTGAAAAACAACAAATATATAAATGTCCTGTCTGTTTTTTTTTTTAATGGGGTAAAAAGTAAAAACGAAACGCAAGTCTCCATTGTGTACTTTCTACGCTATTATTGTAAAAATTAAAAGAAAAACACAATTTTGCGTTGTGCACGTTCTTCGCTATTATTTGCTGCAAATAACGCCGGACGTCTGCCCACAAAGATCACTGTCTCATTTAATAAAACCGTCACAGCTTACGACAGAGACAGTCTGACGACTATGCAATCCAGCTTTTTAATGAGACATAAAGTCTTGCGAATGTACAATTGAAACTCCACTGTTATTTAACAGAAGTGTGAATGTGTAATCAAGATATCTAATGACAGTGAATCATGTTCATTTGCGACCAGTGGTCAAACCACATTAAACTGGTGAATTCAAAGCGACAAATATAATTACAAAAGTCGTCTGAAAGTACGACCGAGAAATCTAGCATATTCATCCATAATGGTAACGACCACAACACCGAATTATAACAACTGAGTGGATGATCGACAAAGAGATGTAATCATAAAAGTCATACAACCGACAAGTGTAACCGCAAACGTCATGTACAAAAACCGACCGAACATCTAATCAATTAAGTCGTGTGAAAGCAGAACCGACCAATCGAATCGTATATATATGTCGCTAAGTCGTACAAATGTACAACTCCAATGGTGTAAATTATATGGATGTACACTGATTAAATCCATTCACATAAATAGTGTGAATAACAGACTCAAACATCTAATTACAAAAAGTCGTAATAATTTATGTCGCATACACCTGGACATGTTAAGTCGTTTAATCGCACAACTAAGACACAAAACTACATTGTCCAAGCAAGATATCTAATACAATGAATCAGGTGAAAGTGCAACGAACAAATCTAATTAAGTAAGTCGTGTAAATAACCAACCAAGATATTTAACCACATGAGTTGTGTGAATAACAAACGACATGTGACAGTATTGCCTCCCCTGCTTTGCAGTAGTGGTCCAACAGTGGCCAAAACTCAAGAGTATCTATTATAGGCTTCAATGGAATATATCTTTACACCAGATTACTCTTGGCAGAAATGTAGGTAGAAGAGTAGTAAAGCTTCTATCACATGGGAGTCTTCATAAGACATTCAGATAAGCGAAAACAATGCTGCTGTTGATGAGCACGTTAATTCTGTAATCTACCGACATCTTTTATGAAGAATTTAAGCAATTGTTTATTCTAGCTCGTTAAGCCCCCACCGCTGAGTTAATCAGTGGAATTATTATTATAATATAGCTCTGTTTAGAGTGTGTGTAGTAATTTGACTGAGACAATTATGCAGTAGCTTTAAAATGATTAAATCGAAGCTAAGTTTGTAACATTACAAATAACAAAATTTAATAATCACTTTAGTTCTCTTTACGAAACTATCAATAAAGCAATCACCAGTCTGTGCAGTGGCGGTTCATGAATCATTATTCTATACGTTGAGGTTGCCAGCCTCAAATGACTTTGACATCCAATAACGAGTTTCACATATTAAAATTCACATGGTAATATATATATATATATATATATATATATATATATATATATATATATATATATATATATATATATATATATATATATATATATATATATATACGTTAGTTCACATGTTAGTAATAAAACATAGAATGAAAATGCACTACTTACGCTAATCTTGGCTACAGACTTGTTGCTCAGATGAATAATAGAGACTAGTCGGTCTCTTACTCGCGTCGGGGGGTGTTCGTCTTTAATTTTACAATAGATTCCGTCTCCGTGTGTTTCTTCAGTTTTCTTTAGTCCTGGTTTTCCTTGTTACAATGCTAGAGATTTCCTGGGCTGTTTTTTGTAAGTCCTTTTGGAATACTCTGGTAAAAGGTCCAGTCCGATAACAGGAATTATGAATCTAGTCTTCACTCTGGCGACGTCTGATGTTGTCTTGGCGAGCGTGAAATTCACAGTGAAATAAAATTGCGAAATGGTCAGACTATAGTCCCTGCCTTCGTTTGTTATGGAGTTAAATAAACGCTCGAATCATATTCAAACAGGTCGGGTGTGGTACTTTCAAAATATTTCCGACATGGGAAAATTTTGCAAAGGTCATGTCTCCCATATATGGTAATATGATGTCCGATTCCCCTGTGTACAAACTTACAGACAGATCGGGGAACTCACATGACAACATGTGTAAGATGTAATACTTATTAGAAAGTAATGTTGTCATAACAAGTCGGCCCGGAAGCGATTATGTCACCTTTGTCTGCCCACAGTTGTCACACAAACAGTGATCTCGTTATCTGTCGTATGAGTACGCAAAACACCGTGTCTGCCCATCTGGGTTACCAACAGAGGCGTCTTATCAGCGGTTCAATCTAAACACGCCGGCGACTATCTTATCTCAGTGACATCACAGAGAGGAGTGTCGAATGATTTGATAAAATCAAATATCTGCTACTTAGCAGAAAGACAACGGCGAAAGAAAGAAAGAAAGAAAGAAAGAAAGAAAGAAAGAAAGAAAGAAAGAAAGAAAGAAAGAAAGAAAGAAAGAAAGAAAGAAAGAAAGAAAAGTGCAATACATGAGAGCACATAATAAAAATCAGTACAACAAATGTACCGATACTGCCGGAGAGAAACAGAGATCGATAAGGGCCGCCCCGTTTTGTCACACAAGATAGAACCGCAAACAAGTGACTACATGACGAAGATATGTGTGTACATGTAAATATGCGAGTGTAAGAGTGATAACGGTTTTCCAAAGACGAATGAACCTCGATAGAAGGCAACGTGTTTCCGCCTTCATTTAACGACACCTAGAAGCAACCTCGATGTTGGGACACGCTTCGGTATAAAATAAACCAATGAAACTATAATTAAACATAGCCAAAGTGCGCCTTTGCCACCTCTTTAATGTTTGCCCTTGCGAACTAATGAGCCATTATTTCAATTTTTTTTTTCTTTGTTCTTAATAAACGAATCCTTTAAAAAAAATGTTCGCCTTCAACTGTGCCGTAATGACCCAAAAACTGCGACTGTCCCCCACTGACATAAGGACTGTCAACCGTGTTGGAGAATTGGCCACTTTAATTCCTATTCCCCTCAGGCTTGGATTGAAAGTGGCCGCTCTATCAGGAGGTTTGGGCTGAAAATGAGGAGGGGATAATGGAAGAATAAAACACACAGGCGGCAAAACTTGAAGATCGGACCGTTCTGGAGAAAACAAGCTTGAGTACACCGACAGAGTGACAGAACACGAGACAGAAAGAAAGAATGGACAGCGGAGAGGACAGCTTTCCGGCCAGAAGCTTTTGGAACTGATTGGTCGATAAACTTTCTAGCTAAAGATAAATCATGTTTTGAAGAGGCCGGGAAGATCACCTCTAGGCTGAGCTACATGTTCGATGCCAGAACGATATGGCTGCGTCGTTATTTCAGATTTTCTATCAGCATAACGCAAATGCGTACACTGCCTATCATCGGACTGGCATTTTGGTGCAGGGATGTACACAGTGACACGTGTAGTTCACGGGGGTCTCTGGGGCGATACAGAAAGAACAGGTCTACGGCACCCTAAAATATGTCATTAAAGGAGACTAATATGAGGTGATATGTGTTGCGGGTCGCACTAGTGACCCGTCATCGAAGCATCATTTTTGGGTGATGCCTAGATGGCAGGGAGGATAGTATGATTCGCTTGCATAGCTAGGCGGGGTTGTCGTACGGACGGTCCTGGGTTCGAGTCCTGGGTAAGCCACTCACGTCTGTTATTTTTCTGTTGTCTAGTTTTCTACTTCTTTATTTCTTACGAATGCCTGAAAACATACCTTTATGTGTGTGTAATATTTATTTATCTGAGGTTGAACATAGGCTTGGCAACATAATCATTGAAAACAATTTTTCACATTAGAACTTTTAAATTGAATCTAAAATAACATAATTCTCGCCGTGTGTACGTTGGTCACAGCTGAGGAATGCAACCGTGTTGAAAAATTGTATTTTTTCCATTACATATACTCTCCCGAAAATAGTTACAATCAACAAAGAAAAGCGTTCAAATGACGGTGTTCATGAACAGTTTGATTACACTGTATAATGGAAAGAAACCAAAAACACTCTAAGAATGTACTTCTATCTGCTCATCTGGGAACGGAAACAGCACACTATAATGAAAAACCTGTCAAGTTTGACGGATTATTGCTAGTGTAAAAATAATTGCTACAGTGACCACCACCGTAAGAGTTCGGAAGTAATGGCAATATGCTAATTAAGCAGGGGCTAAGATGATTATGAATATAATGAATGTGCAAAGCATTAAGTAATGCGAGCGCACACACGCACATATATATTTTAGTGCATGCGCGTTCTGGTAAAGGAATAACAACCATGGTTACAAAAGCGGTTAGGCATTAAGGCACATGGCATTAAAACACGAAACTGCACTGTCCACTGTTACTGTAGTCAGTCTATCATGATGGCGATGAAAGAAGAAGGACTTAGCCTTACCAGTGTTCCCCTCTCGGGCTAAGATACTATGGGGATAGTTTTAAAAGTAATAATTTATCAATACTGCAGCATTTATATATACATATATAGGCAATCTTTACCTTTAGTGCCGTCGAGTATGTATAATATGTGCATTTTCGTACCATTTAGAGTTAGGGTTAGGTTTAGGGTTAGGGTTAACCCTAACCCCAAACCCTAACTCAATACGCAAATTATACATACTCGACGGCACTAAAGGTAAAGATTATATATATATATATATATATATATATATATATATATATATATATATATATATATATATATATATATATATATATATATATATATATATATATAGTCCTTGACTGACGACGACTCAACTTAGGATGGTCAACAACAACAACAACAAAATTATAATTACACATTAAAATTTATGAGGAAAATGTTCACATTTTTTTAAACTAGGTTTTCAACCAAAGCCATTTTATTTGTCGTGCTCTAAGGGGTCTTGATGGCTTGGGATAATGTAAATATGCTCACGGCAGAGTTCTACTACATTGACCTTCAAATACATTGACTGGGTTTGATAATAAACATCAATTTACATTGAACATGATATCAAGTTCTCAGACTTCATGTTCATATATATATGTATGTATGTGTGTGTGTGTGTGTGCGTGCGTGTGTGGGTGTGTGTACTGTTTCCCATCCATGTCCAGTAAGAGGAAGAGTGCATCTATTAATGGGTATCGTGTTCAAACGGCGGATTTGTAAGTGTGTTTATGTACAGATTGTTACAGATTATTCTTGATGTGTGGCTGTTCTCTACCACACGCTGTACCTCTATTTTTATTACAATTATAATTTTAACAATATTTTTGTAAGATTTTTAGTGCAGTAGAGCGCACTGTAATGTCATAAAATCTTTTATTTCAACAGTTTTATTTATCGTACAGTGTGTGACTTTAACAAACGATAATATGATGCAATACAGTCTTGGAAATGTATAATGCGTCAATATATTTCAGAGGTGATTCGACTTAAGACAGCTTCGACTTTCGGCGGAGTTATCGGAAGGGAACCCCGTCGTAAGTCGGGGACTACCTGTAATTATAAATATAAAAAAAATAAATAAATAAATAAAAAATAAAAAAATTCACGTAAGTATTAATACACAAATGAGGTATCTGAGGAAGGTGGTTGAAGTAACAAGAAGAGACATGGTACGCAACCAGACGATACGTCAAGGCCTTAAATCCTACCCCCTGCAGACCCAAGACAAGCATGGGAAACAAAGAGCCAAGGATCCAGACCCCGAGGACGACCCAGAGTCCGCTGGGAGGACAACATTAGACAATCTTTGAAGGATCGAGGACTAGAATGGGACCAGGCCAGGAGGAAGACAGCCGATAGGATAGTCTGGCGCTCTCTCTTCCAAACCTCTACACCTCACGGTAGAAGGGGAACGACTAAGTAAGTAAGTAAGTATTAATACAAATCAATAAACATTCACAATGCACAGCTAATACGTATGTTGGGTTTTTAAAACAGTATGGTAAAGTAAAATAAACAATGCGTACCTTTAGAATCCCGCTCGCGTACCCTCAGAGGTACGCGTACCACATGCTGGGAATCACTGGTCTACAGGATCGTCGGTTCCGGACTTCGCGTAAGTGGAGGGCCTCAAGTTAAGATGTTTACATATCTCTGACATTAGTGTCATTTCGTTATAAAAGAGAGGAGCAATAATGAAAAGAGAGACTGTGGGGGTGTGGGGGGGAGAGAATGGATAGGAAAAAGAGACACACACATACAGAGAGAGAGGGGGGGGACAGATAGTGAGAAGAACGAACGAACGAACGAAATTTATGTTGAAAGGGTTGAGAATATGACATGCAGGCTCGTCAGATATTATGCCCTTTGTCTTAACTTCCATCCTGTATCCTTGTACATACTCATGAAGTCAAACCATAAACAGGGACCCAAAGACGCAGCAATGGAGAACGCAGTCAGCGACTCATAACTTGACTGCCTGCGTCAGGACCAACGAATCAGAGCTGGTCAAGACCGCACTCCACCTCCACGTGGTGGTCCTGGAAACAGTCTGCAGCAGTGCAGTCTGGCTGAGCGAGTGTGGATCGCAATGGGAAGGCAAACCCGGTCCTAAAAAATGCCGTGCAGAAGTCGGATGTGTCGACCGAAAGGTGCAGATATCACAGCTTAGGCGTAAACAGACACAACGCAACCACCGTCCTTTTCAGGACGAACGAGGAAGAAGGAAGAAGAAAACCATAAACAATAAATCTGCTTCTTTCCAAGTATCATCGATACTAAAAATACCTAGAGAGAGAGAGAGAGAGAGATGGGGCTTGGACTTCTCTTGATATCAAAGGGGGCTTGGTTGTATATTGCAGTCTAATTTAATGATTTACTTGAAATACAAAAGGTATAGTAAATACAGAAATATCATAACCTTTGAAATAAGAGATGATGAGACAAGTGCACTTTATGATATAATTACTCACGCGGCTAAATCCAGTTACGCGATATCAGTATACAGTACTTTTGTCCACTAATTTAGTAGAACCGCCTGCCAAAGACCAGGTATTATGTGCACTGACAAACACTGCACGACAATCAGACGGCCTCTTGATTTTCACTGCTAACCATAATTTAGATGGCAATTTATTGATAGCACGCTACACAGAGGAACGTTCACCCTCGAGAGGTCAGACGACTATTATTAAATGTATCATAAAACTTAAAAGGACGACCACACCCCAACCAGGAACACTGCCTCGAAACCTCCCTCGGTTATTTGCAGCCCGGATTGCGTGCACGAACCCGGACGTCACAATAATAGGAAAACTTAATAGTAACCATTTCATTCTAAATCAGACTATTACGTGCGCAACATATTCAGAGTACCTGTATTGTATATCTCATCGACCGTGTGTCAAAATAATGGCGACACTCGCCTGGGAGCCCGCTGCAGATTTGCATGAAGTCATGTTTACATACACGAGACACACACTGACAAACACAAATACAATATATAACAACAGGAGGGGAAAAAGAGAAAGAGAACGGACGAGCATTCCAGTAAGTGGCATGACAAAGCAGGAATGTGATAACGAGGCTAAATAGCAGACTGCATCAATTAACAATCGATTCGTTCAGTGTTACACAAATGATCTAATTCATGAACATGACACATCTGAGATAAGATGAATTAGACTATTCCAGGCTAAAGAGGGGAAAGGGGGGGGGGGGGGGGGGGGGGAGGGGGGGGGGGGGGGGGGGGGGTGGGGGGGGGGGGGGGGGTGGGGGGGGGGGGGGGGGGGGGGGAGGGGGGGGGGTTGGGGGTGGGGGTGGGGTGGGGGGTGGGGGGGGGGGGGGGGGGGGGGGGGACGGGGGGGGGGGGGGGGGGGGGGGGGGGGGAGAGAGAATCTATGTAACATTGTGTCTCCAATCAGTTTCAGGGAACTCAAATACAACGTTAAATGTCGTAGGAATACTTCATGATTTGTTCTCGGAAAGTCTACAAGGTGATTTTAAAAGTACAGTAGTTTCATATTTTTAAACTTGTATACCCCCTCACACGTACCCGTTGGATATACAAGAACCACTTGTCAAATCAAGGAGCAATAATTTCCATTTGAGTAATAAGTTTTATTGTTTATTATTTTATTTCCAGAATCAAAACAAAATAAAATATACAATGGTTAATAAACTGACGTTACACGAGACAGCAACAAATTGCTGCCTGTTATATAATTACGTACTGAACATACCGCATCTCATGCTGCGTTATAATGTTGTGAAACAACGTGTTACGTAATACACCGGTTGTTAATTCTCTTTATTGTCCACGTTTGTTTGACACAAATTAGATAGGCGTGAAACACCAGACCTAAACGGGACGCGCCTCGCCAAAACGAGGCAAAACTTTATTTAAAAAAAAAAAAAAAAAAAAAAAGATAGGCGTGAGGACTTAACAATTTTCAACTAGGACCTGACTTTTCAGTCACTATGTATAATAATGCCAATGTTTTATGTGAGTAAGCAGGTTTCATATGCCGAATGCCAAAGTCATAGAACCCAACTGACCCGACAACAGATGCAAGAAAGAATTACAGTACTGGCTGAGAGATCACAGCAACTGAGTCTGAAGATCCATGAATAAAAGACAACGATCATGAGAATAAGCGCAGCAAACGAGAACCAGCCTGCACTTAGAAAAAAACACATATACACGATGTGGACGCAACAATATATCTTCAGTGTGGCATAATCACATCGCAGGAGGTTAGAAGATGACCGGAAATATATCGGAGACAAAAAGGAGGTAGCAACAAGTGAAGGTTACGAGTTATGCATAGAAAACTGCAGAGATATTATACCCTATGTGCAAAATATCCTATTGAAACATAGGTAAGCAACAATCAACAATGCCGCCAGCTTTTCGTTAAAATATGGAAAATGCGCGTATTAATTGCACCATGAAAGCTAAACTGAATACCCCAGATCTGAACGCTAGATCCAACTGTGCGATTAACGTATTTGACACGCTCACGATATACTGACCACATTATATGCCAAGTTATAATAACCAACAACAACACTTGTATAATATCAAGAACTGACATATATTATTAAAGTTAACATATATACTGACATTTCAATAATGTATAAAATGTATGTGCAGGACTCTTTTATTAAAGCTGATGTTAATGAAAACTGGTCAATACGATCTGGACTAACTTGTAACATTTGTGTGCCAGCGGTGATTCAGTAGTTTGAACATTGATAACCTGTCAAAGTTAACAAATGTGTGCCAGCGGGGATTTAGTTGTTGGGACAGCGATAACCTGTCAAAGTTAACAAATGTGTGCCAGCGGTGATTTAGTTGTTTGGACATTGATAACCTGTCAAAGTTCACAAATGTGTCCAGCGGTGATTTAGTTGTTTGAACACTGATAACCTGTCGGAGTTAAACCGAGGGTCATTGGAAATTCTAACACCTGGAATCCCCTAATGGCTAGACCTGGGACGCCCGTCACAGCAGCAACACAGAAGCAATTGGCTGAAAGGGGAACGTATCAAAATATGAAAGCAAAAGTCAACAGGGGTTTTCACTGCGTTATGGTATATATGGAAATACAAATAAATCAACTCCAAAAACATGCCAAAGCATCCAAATGGCACTGTTCTGAAACACGAAGAAGAACAACAATGTCAACGAAACAAGTTAGATCTGAATAAATATGGGAATAAAATGGTACAACAAGATCGCTAGTGTATAAACTAATGAAAATAATGATACAAATTGCAATGAAACACGGTGCAAAAGATGCGTGGGCGCTAAAAATAGGACATAGGCTGAATAAATCAGCTAACGGCCTTACTGCTGGCATTCCTTTTTCTGGAATCCCGAAGTAAAAGAAACAGAGGGGGCTGTGACGAAATGTCTGTCCCTGTCCTCTTGTGTGATCTCTCACACCTTCAGCCCTCCGGCCGTAAACTTCTTTTCTTCATATTTCGTCATTATTCGCTTGTTTTTTTATTTTTTTGTACGCCCGCTATTACTCGAGGCGAAATCTCAGGTTATTTTGTCGAACCTGAGACTGATTTTACGTGAGTATCCCTTATTTCTTGTACAGAGACAGGTGTCCCTCGCCCTTCAGGCAGATACTCGCCGATTTCGGAGGTACCCATTAGAGCTGCGTCGGCTCAGGAGCCGCCAGTCCCTGGTCGACGACACTCCTTCAAATGTCTTCGCCAGGGCTCAAGTTAATCCAGTCCAAATCCCGGGCGACGAAAATCTTCAAATGTCCTCGCCCGGGTTTGATCCTGGGTCACCCGGTCGCCAGCGCAGTGTGGTAGTCACTACGCTAGCACGGCTCCCTATTCGCTTGTTATTTGGCATTTCATTTTGCCCTTTCATTCATTTTACTCTTTATGCTGGACATAGCATTGTGAAGTCTCTAACATGCCACTCCCCCATGGCAGTATTTGCTACGGGAGTAATTCGTATCTTATTGTTTACCACTCCTCAGACGTATTTACGTTCCGCCAGCTGAACTATGGTATTATTGTAACAAAACCCAGTCATCAGACCGGTCACTCGCTTATCTCTTTAAATCCGTCTGACCACCTGTGGAAACGTGTCGGTCCACCATTTGACCCCATTGAAAGCTGCTAATCGTGTTGACACGAGCTTGTATTGTGCGTACGATAAAAGAAGACAACACTGTCTGACCAGGCATCTGTCTGGCGGAGGCACGCAGATAAAGGGGATAATTAGATAATCTATCGGGGTAGACATCTGGGCGGAAGACATTACGCCAGGAAAACACGGTCACAATGTTGTGGGAGGCAGAGGGGAGCATCCGGAACAATATTACGTCTTATAAAGAGGTCACGCGTGGATATTAAAATTAATATTTTAAACATGAGAGGGGATATTTAAAAATTCCCCACCCAAACAGTGCTAGAGAGATGTGACTGGTTTTATTTTAGATGCCGGAATAAACAATGCAGTTGACTGGAACATTCAGCGGAAACCCAGCTGGATTTGAACTGGAAACTGTTCAATATAATGTAGTGAAATCCTAGACACAGGACACACAGAGAGATCACATTGTACAGCGAACAACTCCACAGAAGCCAGTGAGATATTGGACTTAGTATTCCATACTTATATGTGACCGTTCAACGTATTTGGGCAACTCTGAAAACTTAAGAGTAAACCCGCGTGTTTAAATACATAGACTTAAAAAACTTAAGGGACCAGGACTTTAATATAACAAGACTGGAAACCTAGGAATCAGATTCACCAGTCATAAGAGGACTAACTCAAGTTGTCCCAGCAAGTGATTTCGCAGAGACACCCGCCGTCAGAGGAATTAACTCTAATTTCCCAGACCAAAGTGATTTGAACAGCATCTAACCTTAAGTGCTGTGTGTCCATTCTAATCTGTGCAGTAGGATATGTGTACATACACAATCATTTGGTTTTAAGTGGTTTAAACATTTCTATTACAACGTGAATTTTTTACACGCCACACCGGCT